>JACXGI010001832.1:0-48785 GCA_016801175.1 Esox masquinongy
CACTTTAACAACATATCCTACTGGTAAGCCTGCACCACTGTAACCTTACACCTCCCTGCAGGCCGGTTTGGGCGGACATGTGGTGACAAACTGATGCATTGCTAGTCCTTCGTTTCTCCCTCAGGGTACGCTCCCTAATCATTCTGCAGGAGAAAGCCCAGGACCGGGAGAAGCTCCTCCTTAAGTTCATCAAAATAATGAAGGTGTGTAGGTTTAAAAATGTGCATACCTAAGACTGAGCAAAGTGCTGCTTTGTGAGTTTTTTTTAATAAGAAACATATTTTCTGTGATTAAAGACTCTCTCCACTTTCTTGCAGCACTTACGGAAGTTAAATAATTTCAACTCGTATTTGGCAATATTGTCTGCCTTGGATTCAGCTCCTATCCGAAGACTGGAATGGCAGAAAACCACCTCAGAGGTGAATTGAGCTGTGATTTCTAATATAGGAACTCTTATATGGGTGTGCCAACGTTGGGAGTAGGGCTTACTGGATTTGAAGTGTACTTTTCACAGTTGATCTTACCAATTTAAAACGATGTGTAAAATTGCAATGATTTACATTTCAAAAGATTGCTTGGAAACTTCGGTTTATTGTTAACCTTTCCACACAGCGCTTCCTCTAAGCTGAGCTCTCAAACACATGTCAGTGTTTTTTTTGAGGTTTACATAGACCACGGTCCATCCTGTTTGTTTCACAGGGTCTAGAGGAATACTGCACGTTAATAGACAGCTCCTCCTCGTTCCGGGCCTACCGAGCGGCTCTGGCTGATGTGGAGCCCCCATGTATACCATATCTGTAAGTCAAGGGGTTACGAAATGTTTGCCTTTCATTGTCACAAGACACGCGTGTATTTGCATGTCTCTGATTTGATCTGCTTCCTGCGAGGTTTTCGTCTTAGTCTTACTCTGTTTCTTTTTTTTTTGTCTCTTTTCTACGTGACCCTGACAGGGGTCTTATTCTTCAGGACCTGACCTTTGTCCATCTGGGCAACCCTGACCACATCAACTCCAAGGTCAACTTCTCTAAGCGCTGGCAACAGTTCAACATCCTGGACACCATGAGGCGCTTCCAACAAGTGTATGTATTATGTGGTTAATGTGGCTGTCACTTCAATATAGCATTGTGTTTTTTAATGATGAAAACTCAATGGATGTTATTGGTATTTTGGGATATTTTACTTGGACATCTCCCATTATTGCAAGGGTTTAGGTGATGTTTTCATTGTCTTTTCTTCCAGGCATTATGATCTGAAACACAACGACGACATTGTCTCTTTCTTCAATGACTTCAGCGACCACCTGGCAGAAGAGGCTCTGTGGGAGCTGTCACTGAAGATCAAACCTCGGAATATTACGCGGCGCAAAACAGAGCGTGAAGAGAAGACATAGGAATGTGTACCGGTGTTCCGGCCCTTGGCTCACTATACAAACTTAAAACGGAATTACAAGAGACTACAATCAAGTAGAACTGTGAAGGCAGCTAAAAGACTGGCACTTTTTTTGTTACAGTTGTTTACAGGAGCTCACTGACTCGGGATTTCACTGGGTTTCAGTCCAGGTATGAGGACAGCCAGTGGAGAGGGACTGCAGAGCACGTGTTGGGAGGCCCGCAAAAAGGTTCCTCCTGTTCACCTTTGTGGCACCAACCTCATCCACCCAATGCCATGTTATGGGTACAACCCAAGCACTTCAGAATGTGCTTAGGGGTTCTCTCTCTCATTGCCGGAGACATTCTGACTGAAACCCTGTCAGTGTGGGGCATTGGAAACACTGCTCAGTGGCACTCAATTTAGATTTTTTTTTTACACGGGACACCAGCCATTTTTTTTGCCATAAACTGTGACACCGTAACACAGCAGTGAACTGCAATTAGTGGTGCAGAACTTTGAGACAAAGACACTCAAATCACCCTATGTCTGTTTCTGGACAGGCAGAAAACTATTTTACAGACGCACATAAGACGGAATTTTATAATAATAAAAAAAACATGTCTCTTTTTTTTTTTTTCAAGGAAGTATTGTATGTATAATACTGTCTGACTAATGCAATGTAGTTGTCCTTTTGTTCTTTGAAAGGATGTGAGAAGGATAATGGGGAGAAATGATACATGAAGTTCATATATGTGCACTTAATATCAAATGAACAAAATGGTATGTGATCAATGTGTCACGGGAGCTGTGAATAGCAGTGGAGACAGAAACCAGAAGTGAACACGAAGGTCGTCCTGTAAACATGCAGGTTCTACCTGTAGGGTGCCACCCCCCCCCCCAACCTGGTCCCCAATACCTCCTGTTTAATCTGGATGGCGTTTGGCTCCGATACCCAAAGACTGAAGTCCCCTCAATGCCAAATGAAGGCTGTTGCAAATGCAAGACAGCACATCGGTACCACTGTCTCTTGACAGAATCATCCCGAACAGGCCCTACAGGTCCCTGTGCAAATAAATAAAACCTGCAGTGTTTCTGTGTTGTGAGTCACTTTGTGTTCTTTGTTCGTGTCATTGTGTGACAGTGCGCAGTTTCAACATAGTGCTCCTTGGTAACTTAATCGTTTTAAAATGTATTCCTAAACACATACTAGTAACAATTTAAATGACTACTACTTATTCCATTAGTTACTAGTATCTATTCTAGTTTTAATAGCAACTATTCCTTCAATACTAGTAGATTATTAGTTACTACTAGTAACTGTTGCTTCTAGTAACATTTTTATTCTTAGTTGAACCAACTGCTTTTTTACTCGTCATCTGACGACTAGTCAAAATGATTACTGGATTGTTCAATTTAAAATGTTACTAGTAACAACAAAAGTTTTGCTAGTAACAACTGGAATACGTGCTAGTAACTATTAAATAAGAATATAATCAATAGTTACTAGTAAAACTGAAATAGATACAAGTAACTATTTGATTAGTTACTAGGAACTAATAATTACTAGTCACATAGTTACTAGTAAGTCTTTAGGAATAACAAGTACTAGTCACAATAGTTACTAGTAAGTACTTAGCAATACGTGTTAAAGTGGCTTGCATGGCTGTGTTAAATTTCTATGGATTCTCAGTATTAACTATTCGCTCACTACTATATGTCCCTCTGAATAAGAGCGCCTGCTCAATTACTAAACCTTGAAAGAAAAAATGTACATAAAGAGTTGGTGAACATACGGTATAAATCTGGTTTGCTCAACTTGGCCACTATATTATCAGTTGATTGAAAGAAGATTTTTGAGTATCCAGACCAGATACGCTCAAGCTGCCTTCAAACCCAAGGTGGAAATGCCTCAACAGAAATACAGCTATCATGCTTGTAAATAAATTTTATTGTTCTAAACCCACATCACTAAATTGAATACATTTATAAATAATATTTTGCTGTTAACAGCAAATAATCAAATATTCACCACAATCTCTTACATTATCCTAACCCCACACGGTCATGAACGGAGGATAATGTAACAGATTGTGATTGTATTTTCGTACTCTTATTTTGTAATACTATTCTCTCTTTTGGCAGAAGAGCAAAGGCTCATGGGTAAATTCTTGAGTCTTGATTTTTTGAAGGGGATGTAAAAGTTGAACTGTTGGCTCGTGTTTATTATTATTATTATTGTTTATTTCACCCCTAAGCTGTGTATCACTGACAATAAAACAATAAAGTCTAACACAAGTCCGTTGTTTTCGTTATAATTGATCGCTGGCACAAAGCGGCGTAAACGGCGTTTCAAAACGTTAGCCAATCAGTGGTCATCTCTAGTGCGACAGCAGACCCTCAAAATCGACTACCGAGAGGTATGGTCTCGTCTCGGATGTAAAATGTTGAAACCTACCTTTTGAAATAGTGAAAAAAAGGTAATTTAATTGCCATAGATTCGTCGTAGCCATAGATATAGAACACTGCTTTTGCGTTCTCACATTTTGTGATTTTTTTAGACTAAAGGCTAAGGTTCTTGTAGCTTGCAGTAAGCTATTAGTGGATGCAATAGGATGAGTAAACGGTACTGTAGCTAGCTAGCTATAACTCACGGTTCACTGGAATATGAATATCTGTCTGGGGGTGTACTTTATTCATACCGCCACAACAAAACGTTTAACTAGTTTCAAAACAAATGCAAACATCAAAACAAGGAGGAACATACCAGAAAATATATTTGACCGTCCTTCTTGTTTCGATCAAAACCGTTCGTAACTACTGTACATGTATACGTTTTGTTTGTAGGAATGAAAACACCCCTGACCAGATATGTTTAAAACAGAGAGGTACAGTACTGTAGTCAGCCACATTGACATACCAGGTGTTCTTTAGGTCCTTAATCGTTCTGTATGCGCTCAAAAATGGCTAATGATGTATTTTTGTGTACCAAGAGATGTGGCTATGCAAGCAGATTGAATTCCGTCAGAAAAGCCTCGACTTTCTATATTTTTGCTAACTAAACCTGCATGTTGGTGTGATCATTGTGATGATATAGCCTAGTATATTGCATTTGAAATGTGGGAAAGGTGAACTGTGGACAAATGTATTGTTATTGTACGTACTGCACACAGGAGCCATGCTGTCGTCTATCAAGCTGCCTATCGTGATCAGAGCTGAAATCAATTTAGTTTTGGTGGTGCTGACAGCACTTGGACTCCTTTCCAGGCTTTATGGAATTCACTTTCCTAAAGCTGTTGTGTAAGTAGCTTATGTAGTGCCAGTATTTGAAATGAGATGAAGAAGACTCAACTCTGTCCAGATACGGTTTTGCTGTATATTCACCCTCTTCATGTTCATTAGTGATCCAGTTCCGGTACAGCGTTCAGACTTTTGTTTCCCCCCAACTCACCCAGTTTGAAACAGAACACACCAGACTGAACCACTGATTAGTTGAATCAATCAGGTGTGTAAAGCCCTGAGCTCATCTCAGAAACAAATACCTACAAGCCGTAGCCAGAAGGTCCACTGGTCCCAAACTCAAGGCCCCTCATTAAACCATAGGAATTATACTGTTCCTAAGCTAGGACAACTATAGCACCTTGATGGATAACATTTTAATAAGACGTTGGTTTTATTATGTTGAGCAAGATAGTATCCTGTTATCTTTTGTTCTACAGGTTTGATGAGGTGTACTATGGACAGTTTGTGTCTTTGTACATGAAACGGGTCTTCTTTATTGATGAGAGTGGGCCACCTCTTGGTCACATGATTCTAGCATTTGGAGGTCAGTACAAACCCTTAATGATACCATACAGTGCAGTAGACTTTTCATAGACATACTTTTTTATTTAAATTGTATCCCTCTACTTTCAGTTATTTAAATAAGCCTGTCTTTTGTTTCTCTTCTACAGCTTATATCGGTGGATTTGATGGTAACTTCATCTGGAACAGGATTGGAGCAGGTAAGCACTTCAACGACCGTCATGCTCATTGCCTCCGCTAAAGCCTAATTTCAGTGGCATCTTCAGATCTATCTCCCAACATTCAAATGTGCGCGCTGCCCTTGTGTTTCTTAATGTGGTTGCTGTTTTGTCATAACGTTTTTGCAGAGTACTCCAGTAATGTGCCTGTGTGGAGTTTAAGACTGATCCCGGCTCTGGCTGGTTCGCTGTGTGTCCCTCTGTGTTACACTCTGTTAGTGGAACTTGGGTACTCGCATCTCTCTGCCTTAGGAGCTGCGTTGCTCTTCCTCATGGGTAACGTGCACTTTTCTTCCTCTTACACAGGAAAAACCACAACCTGTCTCTTGATCTGTTTTTTACCTACCCAATTCAGGTTTAGTTGAATTGCCGTGTTTCATTAGATTAAATTAGATTCAACTTTATTGTCATTGAACAGTACAAGTACAGTACAACGAAATGCAGTTAGCGTCTAACCAGAAGTACAAAAAAATGATTGAATCCATTGTTGTTCATTGGTTGCCATCAGGGTAGTGCAACTTTGTCTTTTCTACTCATGTTAAACAGAGAATTCCTTGATTGTTCAGTCCCGCTTCATGCTGCTGGAATCTGTGCTCATCTTTTTCTTATTGCTTGCTGTTGTGTCCTACCTCCGTTTTCACAATTCACAAAGCTGGTGAGTGTCACAATTTGTGTGTTCCACTACCTGATGGTGATTACCTTTTTACTCCAGCTGTGTCAATACAGAGTTCAGTGGCAGTATTCAGAAATTGATTATGTTGGGTGTTTACTCAGCATTCTCTCAGCCTTTCTTCATCCCAGCTGATGTTTCTGTTTTTTTCCAGTTCTCCATGGCGACTGGTGTGGCTCCTGCTGACTGGAGTTACATGTGCATGCGCTGTGGGGTGGGTTCAATCGGCAACACTTCAAACCCGCAGAGGAAATGATGGTCCCATTTGTGTCTTACGTCTTTGGTTGTCACTCATTAATGTTGGCTTTCCTCTCATATTTACACTGTGTTCCTGTCCCAGGGTGAAGTACATGGGTCTGTTCACCTACTTGTTGCTGCTGGGCCTGGCGGCTGTGCACACATGGCAGCTTATTGGGGACAGAGCACTGAGCAATGTGAGTTCAGGAGCTGCTGATTGCTGCTTGTTTATTTCTGCTTTTATTCATCTCCTTACTGATTGAAACATAGATGTGTGGTTTCCCAGACACATTTTAAGCGTAGTCCAGAACTGGTCTAAATGTGTGAATGGGAGGCTATGGGAGAGAGTGCGACCGACGCATCCTGTTAATGTCTCCCCACCATGCAGAGTGTGATTCTGGTGCAGGTGCTGACCAGCTTCCTGGCCCTTGTGGTTCTTCCCCTGCTGCTCTATCTGGGCTTCTTCTATGTCCATTTGACCCTGCTGTACCGCAGTGGGCCTCACGACCAGATGATGAGCAGTGCCTTCCAGGCTAGCCTAGAGGTCAGTGGCCCTCCCTCTGTCTCCGTTAAGATGGCCGGCAGCTCTCCGTGTTCCACTGCAATGTGTGGATTTCAGATTATTTCAAAGTCATCATCTGGACATTGGTTTTGTCCTGCTCTGTGTTTATACGCGGTGGGTTTGGCTGTGTTCAGGGAGGCTTGGCGAGGATTACTCAGGGTCAGCCTCTGGAGGTGGCTTATGGCTCTCAGGTGACCCTCCGAAGTGTGTCCAGTAAACCCATCCCCTGCTGGCTTCACTCTCATAAGGCAAACTATCCCATCAGGTGGGGGCAAGTTTCCGGTCGTCAGTTATTCACTTATTGGTTTTCAGACCCTTTCAGATCTGGGCCGTGCACACTACACGAGCCGTATAGTGATTTTTGTTTTGGTGTTCCCTCGGCCTTGCTGTGTAGCTCAAGGCAGAGCATGGCGCTTGCAATGTCATGGTGGTGGCCGTGGTTCCCAAAGGGGGCCAGTATGAATATATATGAAATGTATCCACTTACTGCTGTAAGTAGCTCTGGATCAGAGTGTCTGCTAAATAACTTCAATGGAAATTGTTCTCTGATTCTGAAGGTATGAAAATGGGCGTGGTAGCTCTCACCAGCAGCAAGTGACCTGTTATCCATTCAAAGATGTCAACAACTGGTGGATTATCAAAGACCCGGGCAGGTGTGTGCAGACTGGCTTCACTGGGCTGTCTGAACGGTCTCCGCCCTCTGTTGCTGTGTCCATTCCTCTAAACTGTCACTGTTGTCTGGGATTCTCTTCCAGACAGGACCTGGTTGTGAGCAGCCCCCCACGCCCTGTTCGCCATGGTGACGTTGTCCAGCTGCTTCACGGCATGACCTCCCGCTTCCTCAACACGTACTGTACACACGGTTCTGATGCTCAACACGTACTGTGCACACGGTTCTGATGCTCAACACGTACTGTGCACACGGTTCTGCTTGGGGCTTCCCATCTGCACCACAGTCTGATCTGTCATTTACCATGACCTACTGTACTAGTATTTGTAACCAATATGTATGTTTTGTATGTCTGCTTGGCTGCTACTTGACCTCATTAAGAACATTATC
Source organism: Esox masquinongy (assembly GCA_016801175.1). Classification (NCBI taxonomy): domain Eukaryota; kingdom Metazoa; phylum Chordata; class Actinopteri; order Esociformes; family Esocidae; genus Esox; species Esox masquinongy. Next base: position 7,920 of record JACXGI010001832.1, read on the forward strand.
CTTGGTCTCTTAGGCACGATGTTGCAGCTCCCATGAGTCCACATGCACAGGAAGTGTCTGGATACATAGACTTTAATGTGTCGATGCCAGCCCAGAACCTCTGGAAAGTGGTAAGAGACAATCCACCCACCTCACATGGAACCATCCAATCACAATTACTATGACACTTTTTTCAAGGTCATGATCTTACTTGTGTTCTAAAACAAATTAGGAAATATGTTAAAAAATTGATAGTTTATACACAGTCAAAATTTTGCAGTTGCCATCAGTCTGTATACCTGAACATGACTGAGAACCCATGTATCGTACATATAGACACTGTAACTCTGTTCTGTAGGACGTAGCGAACCGGGAGGCCGAACAAGAGGTCTGGAAGACTATTCTGTCTGAAGTACGCTTGATTCATGTCAACACCTCAGCTGTGCTCAAGGTATGTTCCAGGAGTCCAGGGGAATTAGTAAATTATTGAACCACTTCTTCTCAGTTTCACATTGAAGAACCTTTTCCTCCGGTTGTCACTGCAGCTGAGTGGCTCCTCCCTTCCAGAGTGGGGCTTCAGACAACTGGAAGTAGTGGGAGATAAGATCTACAAGGGCTACCAGCCCAGTGGCGTGTGGAATGTAGAGGAGCACCGCTACGGCAGAAGTAACATTGCCCAAACACTGATCACATTCATTAACCCTTCAATAAAAGGGCCTGTACACATTCATGAAACCAGACATGACACCTTTTGAGAGTTGTCATTCAAAGCAACGCATGTATGTCACTTCACAACGCATGTATGTCACTTCACAACGCATGTACTTAACTGAATACATACTGCTGCTTCGCTCCTAGTGTGTGGCGGGTGTAACAACAGGCTTCATTGTCAGGTCAGGAGCAGAAGGAGAGAGAGTTGGAGCTGCACTCACCCACCCACATTGATATCAACCGCAACCTCACCTTCATCGCTAAATTCCTGGAGCTGCAGGTAAGGTGGAGTGTGGCACACCTCCGACCATGCGACGACCTCGTGTTGGCCTTCCCAAGGTGGGCCTCCCATACGTCTCCTCTGTGTTGTTCTGACAGTGGAGGATGCTGACGGTGAAGCACGAGGCATCCGAGCACAAGTACAGCTCTTCACCTCTAGACTGGATCACTATGAACACCAACATCGCGTATTGGCTCCACCACGCCGGCAATGTAGGTTTGCTTCGACCTTCTGTGCCCATCACTAAAGGAAATGAGATGTATGTTCTAATATCACTGCTGTAGTCCAGACAGGAATGGAATGGTTTTGTGCAAAAAACAAATTCTAACGTTGAGTTTTTAGAATGGCACCAAGTGTTCCTCTGAGTAGCTTCTGTTGTTTCAGGCCCAGATCCACCTGATGGGGAACCTGGTCACCTGGTCCCTGGGCAACCTGGCACTGATGGGGTATCTCCTCCTCTTCCTGTCCTATCTGTTAAGAAGGCGACGCAAAATTGAAGACATTCCTGAAGGTACACGCACTTCTCATGCACTTTATAAATGCTCCAGTATAAATGCTACCCCATATTATGGACCAGTGGCATGTTGCAAGGACCATTGTTGACACATACCATGTTAAGCCTTCATGTCTGACGTTGTCGTTCAGACACCTGGGGCCAGTTGCTTCTGGCTGGAGTGGTGTGTGCTGGCGGCTGGGCCGTCAACTACCTACCCTTCTTCATGATGGAGAAGACACTGTTCCTGTATCACTACCTGCCGGCACTGACCTTCCAGATCCTGCTTATCCCCGTGGTTCTGGAGCACGTTCACACACACGTACTGCGGTGAGCATCAGTGTCTCGCCTCAGGATCGTCATGCGGTTGCCTTTCCCATTCGTCCTGATCATTTGTCCTTCCGCACTGTCCTGTCTCTAGGTGTACTTCTCACCGACGGGCTCTCCACGGAGCTGTATTGGCGGGATTGTCCTCTGTATACTTGACCTTCTGGAAGTTCAGTCCCCTCACCTACGGCCACCCGGAGCTGAGCGCTGAGCAGCTGGACTCACTACGCTGGAAGGACAGCTGGGACATCCTGTTTCGCAGGCGTTAGCTCTGTGAACACCCAGACAGCTGGCTGGGAAGGAGCCAGGCCGTGCCTTTGCACGAGGCAGGACGACCCTGAGAGAATAAGGCGGTGACTAACAGTTCAAATGCTAGGACTTTGTCCCGTAACCATGGGGTTTTGTCAGCTGGTGCCTATTCATGGGATAATAGCTTTGGATTCGAGTAACTGATTTTTAGAGGGACATTTTTCAATTAACATTCTTTTACACCTCCAATCAGTGAAAAGTTTGTGTGTACTTCTATGGTTTTTAGGTGTGGTTGCCAGTAAGGCAAAAAATTACTCTAGATTTCCTAGATAATTCTAAGAGGTGAAATGACAAGTACAAGAGTATAATGATTGGGTCATGTAAGCTACTAATTATACCAATGTTAAAGCTATCTTAACTCAATTCTGTTTTTGTTTATAAGTCTATGGTGTTCCTCCCAGCACTGTGACTCCCTCCTCTAAATTTTGCTGTCCTGCATGGCCTGGTCAAGCTCCTCGCGGTACTGCTGCTCGTAGTGCTGTGGGCCCCAAACCAAATACACATAGTGAACCTTTGTGTCAGTTTTTTTAGGTAATAAATCTGCCTTCTTCCTGGCACAAAGCCACGGGCCTCCACTGCCCTCAGGGGGACTAACGTTATCTTGACGGTTCTGATGGAGGCTCCACTGCCCTCAGGGGGACTAACGTTATCTTGACGGTTCTGATGGAGGCTCCACTGCCCTCAGGGGGACTAACGTTATCTTGACGGTTCTGATGGAGGCTCCACTGGACCATAAAAACTGGAATGAGATTTGTTCTTTCACAAGTCACATGTTTATGGGTAAATAGTTAGTTTAGTGTTTATTTGTTTCATTTTTAAATAAAGATTTCCCCAATTGAGTTTACCTTCTGCCTCTCAGTACTTCATGTCACTTTAAGTGCCTGGTTGTTTAAGGAAATCGTAGTGGTGACATTAGTCTTCATTTCTGTTTCTACATTTCCAGATCACATTAAATTGAAAGCTGTCATTTTGGTCTCAATTTTATGAGCTGTTTAACCACTGTAGCGGAGGTTAGCAGGTGTTGGAGGGGCAACTGTCATATATGCTAAAAGTTTACAACTTATTTAAACTGAGCAGCAATACAAAACTATTCTTAGGACTGTAACAGCCAGTCTCAAATCCAAATCTGTGGATAGGGCTGGAGGTTCGGCATGCCCTGAAGTTTTTAGGCATCTCTGTCCTAATTGATGTGGAGGACAGCGTCCAGTTCCTTGGGGAGGTCCTGAAGGCCATTATGAGAGCTGGGACTGAAAGCTTGTCAGACTCCAACAGGATCAACTGTGTCCTGCACGTTTCGGTGGCCTAGGATGCACATGGTCGATGCCAAACCCTTGCACAGGTCATCCATGACCACTACAAGAACAGCCATTTTGGAGCCAGTGGTAGTATTTGTAGCAGGAGGTCTCCCCGGAATCCTCTAAGAACGACATCAGCCTCACCGAGGAGCTGATTACTCAGAAGATAGCTCAGCGGTTGAAAATGCCCATTTCTACTATCAGGGCACTAATTAAGAAGCTTAAGGCAAACTGGAGATGTTAATAATTGGCCTGGAAGAGGACATGTGTCTATATTCATTCATGCACAGTGAAGGAGGATGGTTTGAGTGGCCAAAGATCTCCAAGAAATCTCCAAAACTATGATCAAACACCACCTACACCAAGTTGTTCAGAAGGGTTGCCATAAACAAGCCTTTCCTGTCGTCAAACAACAAACTCAAGCGCCTACAGTTTGCCAAACGTTACTGGAACTTTCAATAGGATCGGGTTCTGTGGTCACACATGGACCTCAGAATCTGAAGAGATTTTGTATGGAGGAATGGTCCTAGATCCCTTCTCCAACTTCATTACGCACTTTAGGAGAAGACTCAGAGCTGTTATCTTGGCAAAGGGAGGTTGCACAAACTATTAAATGGAGTGCCAATAATTGTGGCACACATTTGAGAAAAGTATTTGTTTTAGGGTAAGAATTTAGTTTTGCTTTCAATTATTTTAACTTTAATTTAAGTTTAGATTTTTGTTAATATTTTGAATGAAGTATCAGGAGGATATTATTTATTTTTTAAAGTTCACTGTACGTTTTGCTAATATTTACCAAGGGTGCCAATATTAGTGGGGGGCACTGTATGGACACTGGAGGCATCAATTTAGATTGCTGGATCACCATAGTTCTTTATTCACATTGTTGTTGTCAGAACACAACCACAGTTGTTTCAGATCTGGGGTCCTGAAGTGTTCCTTAAAAAAATGTGTTCCACCTATCAGAAGGATACAAAGACCAATAAACCTTGCAAAACACTTAAATCATTTTAAGTATTTTGACTGTTTATTATTTCATAACTTATATATTGAATTTAGTAGATGGTCAATGACAATACATCCTTGTCTTTTCAGTGTTCATTTTCTGGTGTCTATCGCTCCAAATTAGTATGGCCAAACACATACCAGAATATATCATTTCCAGAGACGAAATCATACTGACTGATCTTTGTCCACATCATTCAAAACAACATACTCTAAACTAAGGGTTGCTGATTCCGCCTAGTGGCTGATAAACAAACTGCATAAGAGATAATATTCCAAAAAAGTGACCATAATCATGTGGCAAAAGATTTCATTTGATATTTTCCCACTAAAATGGATTTAAAGCCCAGCCTGCTCATCTGAGGATGGGTTCAGTGAACCGCCCCTGTTTCGGTGAGGCCTGTGGTGGTGGAACGGATTCTTCTTGGAGTGTCCCCAACGGAGAAGAAAGGAACCCTGGAGCAGTGGGTTTTGATGAGCTTGTCCTCGTCTTGGGTGCTGGGGGTTTCCTGAAGAACAGAGATGCTACAGTCAATAAGACGGATTCTACGAAATACAATGTTTACCGTTTACCGTTTATCTTAAATGATCAACATTACATATTGCTCAAACATAAAACATACTTGTGAAGTTTGAATTAGTTAAAAATCACCCATGTTATGCATTTGCTCTAACTATGCTATATTGTCAGGGTTGTTCTACAGAAGTAGTGTAAATGAGGGTTGGAAGAAAATAGAAATGTATAGCCTACTTTTCCAAACATTCCACACCCTTTTAAAAGTATGTCAGGTAATCATACAGTAGAGTGTCTACAGAATGTAGTCCGACCCCTTCACTTCCTCCAAATTTTGTGGTGGTATTGGCTTTATTCATAATTGATTAATATAAAATTGATTGATGTGGTTGTCATCAATCTACACAATATCCCATAATGACAAAGCATAGACACAGTTTTTTTTTTTTATTCTTTAATATTTAGTGTACATAAATATTTAGTCACAGACTTGTGTGCTCCTGTGTGCTTTGGGTCGTTGTTGTGTTGGAAGATTAATCCTCGACCTAGTCTGAGATCCCGTGAACTCTGGATCAGGTTTTCTTCAAGGACTTCTCTGTATTTTGATCTGTTCATCCATCCCTCAGTCCTTTCCAGTCTCGTAGTCCCTGCCGCTGCGAAGCATGCCCATAGCCACCACGATGGTATCAACAATTTTATGACCTGTTGTTGTTGCCAGACGTAGTGTTTGATATTCAGGATTTATATTGTCGACACACCAGATCATCTTTTACCTCTTGATCTAAGAGTCCTTCAGGTGGGATGTCATATCCCTTTCACTCAGAACTGGCATCCATTTAGCCACTCTATCATAAAGGTCTGATTGATAGAGGGCTGCAGAGATAGTTGCACTTCTGGCAGGTTATCCGATCCTTGCAGAGAAACTTTAAAGCTCTGTTAAAGTGCCCACTGGGTTCTTGGTTACCTCCCTGACCAAGGACCTTCTTGCCTGGTTACTTAGTTTGGCTGGTTGGTCGGCTCAAGGAAGAGTCTTTGTGGTTCCAAACTTCATCCTTTTCACAGTAATGGAGCTCACTGTGCTCCTAGAAGCTTTCAATTCTTTATCTATTTTTATTACCTTTCCCAGACCTTTGCCTCGATATAATTCTATCGCTGAGGTCTACGGAGTGGTCCTTGGACCTCATGGTCTGGTATTTGCTCTGAAGGGTCTAAATACATACGTAGATGAGATGTTTCAGTTTAGCATTTTCAATAAAGCTAAACAAACGGCACAAGGTTAAAAAACATTGTTTTCGCTTTGTCATTATTTAGTATTGTGTGTAGGTTGATGGGCAAATTTGACAGCAGCTCTGTTGAACCACACATGTATGGACATACACTGACTGTGACTTCTGTTACACTTACTAATCTATGAATCTTTTTTAAAGCATAAAAACGGCAGAATAAAAAAGTGCAGTTCATTCACCTGTGCAGTTGAAGGCGTGTGCTCTTTGACAGGGGTCCCATCTGGGACAAGATGTGGTTGTATTTGAGTGTTGGCCGCGGTACGAGACCCAGGTCTGCTGTCTTAAAGGGAGACGGATGGGTGGTGGCCTTGAGGAGAGGTCCAAGTCCTGATGACCTGGAGGATTGTCATTTCAGAAACATATATGAGTGTTAGCTTGTTACGCGCCATAAAAACTCTTAACTCTTGCCACATAAAAAGCATTGTTTACAGTATCTGTTATGGGATTAACAGAGGCCGGGTGTTTTGTAAAAACACTTTGTGACAACTGCTGATGTAAAAAGGGCTCCATAAATACATTTTGACTGATTGATGAATAATCCATGATCAGGGACGGTTCTAGGCAGATCAGGGACGGTTGAGGCCCACCGCTAGGGGGATCACTAGGGGAGGGGGCCCCAAATAAAATGTTGTTTAGGACCCCAAAAGGCTAGAGCCGGCATGATCCATGCTGTAGTTGTCTTTATAGTCCACTTTGTCCAGGAGCAATGTAACATTCATTTTTGTCAATCTCTTTAATCTACGCAATGGCTACATGTGTTCTAGCTCATATCTGCTACACTGGCATTGGATGAGAGCAAAGCAGTATGTGTACAGCCTTCAGTACCTTTCTGGGCCAGGGCTTATCTTGAGCTTGTAAAGGGAGTCTTCCTCTGGGATGAAGGCCTTTATGGCAGCCACTTTCCCGAGCACAGCAACACTATCCTGAGTCTTCAACTCAGAGTCCTCCACTTTAGGTACCTCTTGGTCAGACTGGCCAAGGAGTTATGTTAGTGTTATATAGGTTCATGTCATTTCCAACCAGTGTGTAACTGTGAGGTAAATCTTTTTTTCTCGATGTGGAAAAATAAATTTGGGTAAAGATTTTGTGGACAAAGAATGAGCCTAGTCTAGGACTAAAAATGGATTTCCATGAGTATTCCTCATTAAGCTTGATTTTAGTCCAGGAGTAGTCTTAATCTGCAACTGGGAAAACTCTGGGAAAGTCATAGCTATTATCTAATTACAAATGACTGATGTAGGTCTAATTACAAATTATTATAAATCAGTCATTTGTAATTATTATCTAATTACAAATGACTGATGTAGTCTTTTATGCATCTTTATAATGCATAAAAGACCATCTACAAGAATTAATTGTTTACACTGCTGTTATTTTCATTGCTGCCACTTTCACCTTGAGGGCCTGCCTGCAAGCGAAGCCAGCTGCCTCCAGGTGTCCTCTCACGTCCCTGTCATCCTCCAGCAAGTCTGCCTCCAGGTGTCCTCTCACGTCCCTGTCATCCTCCAGCCAGTCTGCCTCTGCACAGTTCCTCTCTGACTGCTCCAACACAGAGGTCTGCATCTGCCTGTCAGAACCCACCAGGGGGTTGGGCAGAAAGAAGCTCCTCAACACGAATTGGAAAAGAGATAGCGGACACATTTTCCATGTACTCAGTTCCATTCAGTTGTAATATATTTTGTGTGAGAATTGTCACTGTTCACTTGCAACTGACACATTTCGCATTCAGTGCCCAATGTACCACAAGGAGTTGCTAGAGCACAAGGTAAGGCAACTCTGTCTGACCCCAAACCCGGACAGTGCAGAGCCAATTTGCACCACTACATAAAAGGCGCCTGGACATTATCAGTTTTCCTGCAACCAGGAGTTGAATTCTAAATGTAATTATCAGACCGTAGCGCATGTGTCTCAGCCAGCAGGGAAACATGGTCCTTCTGTAGTTGTCGATGCTCCTCTTGAGCCCTCGCACACTCTTCCAGATCAGCCTGCATCTGTTTACACTTTTCCGTGAGCTGATGGATCACCTGATGTAGAGAAAGGTGCAGCAGAAAGAGAAAGCAGAGTAACCACACAGCAGTCAGAAAGGGTTTCCGACAGGCCTTGTCACTATCACGTGGAATTGTTGATTGCTGCATGGAAGGCCCTGTCATTATTACATGGAAGTGTTGATTATCGCGTGGAAGACCCTGTCATTATTACATGGAAGTGTTGATTATCGCGTGGAAGACCCTGTCATTATCACGTGGAAGTGTTGATTATGGCATGGAAGGCCCTGTCATTATCATATGGAAGTGTTGATGCAAGCCAACAGTCATGACAATCAACTCTCTCACCTCTTACATGCATCAGTCCCTTCCCTCTCTCGCAGTACCTTCTCGTTGCTGATGCTCTTGCGGGTCATCTTGTTGAAGAGTGACTCCGACACCTCCATCTCTCGGCGGATCTGCTTCTCCCTCTCTCTCAGATCCTCATTCTCCTCCAGTAGCTCCTTGCTCTTGCAGGAGAGCCGGCTAAGCTGAGCCGTCAGAGACACGTTCTCATGGAAGGCCCTGACGACCGTATCTGGCATCTTCTTGTCTGAAACACGCCGGAATTCTGCCGCCACCGCTACTACATGCTGCTGCATCTCCTTCTTTAACCTATAAGGGGCAGAGAGGGTGGAGGAGAGCATGAGCATAGAGGGTGGAGGAGAGCATGAGCATAGAGGGTGGAGGAGAGCATGAGCATAGAGGGTGGAGGAGAGCATGAGCATAGAGGGTGGAGGAGAGCATGAGCAGGAGCACCTGGTTGACACACACACACGTTCTACCGATGGTGTGTTTTCTGCTTTATGCGCCCTTAATCCCCTAATCACTAGTCATAAAACTATTTTATGGCAAAAATGTGTTTGCCGTGAAAATCTACACTGAAATGATTGCGTGTTTAAAGCTGAGAATGGATTGTCTACATGCATGCCATTGACCTGTCATTGTCCAGCACGGCCTTCCTCTCCAGGCTGTAGATTACCGTTTGGTGCTCTCGTCTCTGCTCCTCAAGTTGCTCCTCCAGGCTCTCCAGGTGTGCAGTCAGCTCTTCCTTCTGCACACGGAACTCCTCCAGAGTTGCTAGCTTACCTGCTGTACGCGGACGAATAGAGGATAATGACATGAATGGATCAACATAATAATCTTTCACCCACAGTTTAATTGGGACATTTTGGGCACCAGACAATACGAGTAACCTGATTAGTATTGTGGGAAGGAAATGAAACATGCAGTGATCTGTTAACTCTAAACTGGTGATCAGGTGGGTGGAATGTTGTGGTGTCAGGTTTCTTGGTATATTACCAAGGACCATGTTCTCTGAAGTGAGCTTGTCCTTCTTGTCCTGGAACTCATGGCGGAGTTGACTGAGCTGCAGTTCAAATGAGTTCTTCTCAGCGTCCTTGGCCTGCTGCAGTCCCACCAATTGCTCTGACATGTCTCTAAGCTCATCCTCCTTCTGGGCCAGCGAGCGCTTCAGGTAGCGCACTATGTCCTTCTTCTCTTTCTCAACTGTAGTATACTTGGAGAACAAGTCCTTCTGTTGCACCTCCAACTCATCACATTTGTGTTTATATCTGCAAGGATGAGTTAAAACGGATTTGAATTCTGAATGGCGATCGGTTGATAGCAAGGATTTACTCTCAATAATACCAACATTCCGGTTGTATTTTGATTATTTCTGTGCTTGTGTACCAAACTGTACCAAAGCACAACAGGCAATTAATTAACTTTATCTCCAGCAGAAAGAATAATGTAAATTTTTTCTCTATGCCTCTCACCTAGCATTTGTTTTGTAATATGAGGGGTTATTTTAAGCCTATAATTGGTCTGTCTATCTGACCTATGCCAGGACCATATCTTCTGGTTCAAGGATTAAATAAAATAATTGACTCTTCAAAATATTTTTTTATGATTTTACATGAATGGTCCAGTAATTGCTGACATGAGTTAGTTTAATATTCAATTATCGATTTTGTATAAATGGATGGTATTTCAAAAATATTTTTAAATGATTTGGTCCCGGACAAGTTCTCCAGGCGGGCTAACTCCAGCTTACACTGAGTTAGGCAAAAATATTTTGTTTCCACTTTTTAATTCGATCTTTGTGTGCTTATTATACCCAACTATACAATCACCTTCAAACAATAATTTCTTTTCAGCACAAGAGAGTAGCCTACATTTAAATATTAACTAATCAAATAATCAACTAATCAAAACGTATAAAAAAGGTAGGCCACCTTTCCAATCGTTCCTCAAGGTCTTGTATCTGCAACCTGTAAACGGTTTTTCCACCTTCAGACAACCCGTCGTCTAAACACTTTTGGTCTCCATATCCTATGGCCTCCTTTTTGGTTGATTTGTCGGCGCTTTTCTTTCCATAGTTTTTTGACATTTTTGGAGTGAATTGTTCAAATTACATTAAAATCGATTGCTCCATGAAACCACGACGTAACTACAACAGAATGTAGTTACCAAGGAATGACGTAATTCGTTGGCCGTTGTTTCGGAACGGGTACTGGAACTGCAGGGAGTTCTGCCAATTTAGGCTTCAACAAAACAATAATAAATAACAATTATTCACAATATGTCCTGTTTACCCAATTAATCTAGAATTTAATTTTGTGTTATTTCATAACTTTAACATTAATAATGTATAAATGTTTTAAGTGTTTTTGAAGAATAATCTCAAAGCGCATTAAATAAAAAACAAGTGAAAAAAATAAACAGAGTCAAGATGCAATGAACTGTATGTGCTTGTGTGGGGGTGTGGGGGGTTTGTATGTAAGTACACAGCTACACAGAGGAACTGACACAAAGGACACTGAAGATACAAAGGACATGGACTACAAGGACACAGATGAAGTACAATAGCCTTCATTGGGAATGTATTATGCACACATGCGCACCAAACAATCTGGATATACAATGTATTTCTTTGTAAATTAAATCAACTTAAAGTTTTTAATTCCACAAGCCAAACTCTACTCCTTGTCAAAGAGTGAGTAACTTAGTTTTGGATTCGTTTTGATACATCTCTGCTGCTCATAATAAAGATGTTGTGACTGTATGAATAGGCATGTATGGTACTTGCCAGGCCCAGGCAGATTTATAAACAAGTCAGCTTTCATTGACAGTGTCACCCTTGTGTTAACTTTAAACTAAGTCACCCAATCATTCCAAAGGTCAAAGCTTGTTTGGAGCTTAAACGCTGTTCCTTATCCCTTGGGAAACTGCTTATTGAATCCTACACCTTATTGAATCCTATACCTTAATGAATGCCACACCTTGTTGAATACTACACCTCACTGCACACTACACCCTATTGAATACTATTGCTGATTCATTTGCATGTGACAGGAAATGTAGCAACCCAGAGAACATGATGAAAGACTTCTTCTGAGGGATAAGTGAGTCAAATTCCTAACCCCTAAAGAGAAATGCAAGTGCCCCCCTGATGCCTCTTGATGCCCACCTGATGCCTTCGTTGACTGTTTTCATATATTTCTGGTAGTACATTTACATTTCATACAGCCAAGATGAAATCTCACAACTGTATTAACCTCAATTTCACGATGCTAATAAAACTAGGGGTCACAATCATTTTAATGGGAAACTGTGTGGTTTTATTGCTGTAATAAACTGTTTCTTTCATAAGCAGAAATTACTACGGACTACTGACAAGTATTTGAGTTGTCATATCCGCTTGCTCAAGATGACAGGAAGCACACTTCTCTGTTGGGCAAAAGTGCGCTGTTCATTCAATCGCACTGTGGGAACTGTATGCATTGTGAGGATTGGACCATAGTTGTCTAAACATACAGTAGGAACAAGGATTATCAATGGAACTGTCTCCTTACAGATCTGAACCTACATCTTTAAACCATGAGCAAACAAAAACTCAGTAAGTTATTTTTTTCCTAATAAATATCTCAAATTAAAATCAACTCTCCCAGAGCTCTGGCAATATGATGAGTCAGGGCAAGAGAGGTTGCTCCTCATCTCTTATTGTGACTACTTGTAAAGAATGAGTCCTATTGACTCTTTTTTTTCATCCATTCACTCATTGTCTGCTGTTGTCTCCACTTGTGAATGCACTATTGAGGTTTATGTGCCGTCATAAACAAATACATAAATTGTTCATTGTTTGGTTTAAAATAGCAACTCAGCTGAACACTATAAATGGAGACTAACATGGCATACAATATTAAGCCAACTCTAACTCGGAAGAACCAGTTTGCCATACAGAAACAAAGCATGTTTGTTGGCATTAGGTCATGTATTTCAGTGTGCATCACCACCCACTGGCCTCATGTGTCTACGTAAAGGAAATAAAGGAAAGGTTCAAGAAAAATTATTCACTTTTCACCCCCACCATCCCCACCATTTTCAGCAGTCTCTACTGAGTCATCATTGTATTAAATGTCACTATTAGGTTTTCGTGCTCCAGGCCTCGGGTCCCAAAGCACTGCTGGTTTTTATTCTAGCCCTCTAATCAGGGACTGATTGAAACCTGGTCCACCAGCGGAAAGCAATTAACTGCCAGGTAGGTCCCTAGGCTATGAGTTGAGATCCCTTGGAGTCTAATGGGTCCCTAGGGCAGTATCATAATCAAATCTACAATAATATAAATCTGGTGATGGATTCAGCAGGCTCAACTTGGATGTTATAACATTCCAGATGTGACTGAGCAGACACTACAACAAATATATTTTTCGCATGCTAACAATTTAAAGAGATCTACAAATTAAAATAGCATATTACACCACAGAAATCAATGTATCAGAATATCAAAGTAGTCAGCAGTAGATGGAGTAAGGCAATCTCTCCCTCTTCCAAGGTGTCAAGTGGTTTGGAAGCTTCTCCAATCTCTCAAACTGGCGTTTGTCAGATAAGACAAACCCAAAGATAACCTCAGAACAGGATGGGAGCCAGAGAGACAAAATGTCAGGGGATAACTCAGTCAATGACATGGATACCTGCCTCCACAGCCCAGGCTATGCTCGCTCTAGTGACATGTACACCCATGTAGCTACAGTATCCAGAAAGGAGAGGCAGAAATCCAGAAAAGTGGCAAAGAAGAAAGGGAGGAACAAAGGGGAGATCCATCAAGATCCGAGCCAGTGTCAGATTGGGGACTCTGTACGGGATTCTCCCCTTCTTGGTGTCCTCTCTGGTGCTCACCTTTCTGCCTTAGAGAAACCACTGCCTAGTAGTCTTCCAAGGAAAACCCAGCCAGTGGCTCAGACCCCCATCCACTCTCCCCAACCCTTTTGTGAAACAGACAAACTGCCATTCAGTGGAGGCTCATTTGAGGGACGCAAGACCACAACACTTAATAGTCACTCAGGAAATCAAGATGCACCATCGACAAGTGAGGTCTTCCCAGCGGTCAATTCAACCAAGTCTAGGACCAGCACTAGTGTGCCCGACAGTGCCATTATGCCTTACTCCCAGCGCTCTCAATGCCCCTCCGACTCAGCGTCAGCCACAACACTCTACAAGGACATGTATGTGGTGATGGACCCAATAGCAGAGGAGGTCAATAGCCATGCAGAAAAGAAGACATGGGATGTTCACAGCTGGACTCGGGGAGATTTAAAGGGGAGGGAGACACTTGACAGGTGAGATTTTTTTTATTATCTCAAAGATGTTTTACATTATATGATTTTGGAATACCTTACTGCCCTTATCAGACTTTCTCTATTTTTGCGCATTTATCCTGCTTCACCGTAATATTACATTGAGAGAACCTGAGTGATGAACAACACCACAAAAAACATTTCATACTTCGTCCCAGTATAACTCGAGAAAAACACAGGCTACAGTTTATTACGCTACATATGAAAGAAGTTTTGAAATTCACATGGTTGGCACGGCATTGACCACGATCAACAGAACAGGCTGTTAAACGTCTACGCCGCATTTATGTGCTATCGGAATTATTACTAGGTCACGGCGGGAAATTTCACTCCACACTGAAATTATTGCCAAATCCCCTAATTAAACACGCTCGTTCGAAACCCGAACACTAATTGGCTGATATTCCGCTGTATATGACGCTATACTACAGTTACATAAAAATGGTTTACTGTCAATTGTGTTGACAATCAGTTCATAGCAATATGTTTGTTGTTTCTGGTAGCATATTGTATATTGTCAAAATTCCATTGCCATGTGCTATCCAGGCACTCCGCGATGTTTCATGCTTATGAACAGCTCTTAGCTTGGTTTGGTCATATACCACGCCCATTCAAGAATTACTGCTAAATTATATATATAATTATATATAATTACTGCTAAATTATATATATATACATATATATATATATATATATATATATATATACATATATATATGTATGTATATATATATATATATATATATATATATATATAAGTTGTGATATAATACCGTACACCAGAGCTATGACAACACACACGTTGTTTTTAACTGTTTTTTGCCAGTGCATCTCTACTAAGGGCTATATTCATATACCAGGCCCCTTGCTGTACTGCTTAAAACCCTTCCCTTCCGCCCCGCATTTCAACGTTCTAGTGCACCTCTGCCATTTGTACAAGTGTAGGCCTACCAAAGGTTGGGTAATAAGGGGTATAAGGGTATAGGTATAAGGGTATAAGGTAATGAAACTGATCTATTGTGTTGTGGGCTAGCCACTATAGTCTACCCTGCTGCCCCATCTTCTTTCAGTTCTTTCAGTCATAGCTTAGTCAGAATCCATAAATTGTGTCACTAAGATTCCCTTCATCTAAAACAAGGTTAGGGTGGAAAATCTGATCAGTGTGGCCTAGGGTGGTTTGGTGGTTTAAACCGCTGCCCTCCTGGGAGCGTGTACTGCTACAGCATGGATTTTAAAATGTACCACTGCTCTTTCAGCAAAAACTCTCCTTTCAGCGAAAATTTTTCTCTTTAAACAGGAAGATTAAATATTTATTTAGCATGATGTAAAGTCAGTGTACCATAATTGTACATTTAAGAGTATATTCATGGCATTCGTAGCCATTAATGTAGCCTACCTCGGCTGTAGACTACCCCTTTTTGAGTGTGAATGACAAATGTTTGAATGATTGTTAAATCACTCTATAAAGCTGAATCCCCAAATTCGGCTGCAACCATAATCGCATAGCATGCGCTGAAGCTAACTCCTTCCCTCGACGATTTGCGCGCGTCTCGTTAATGGGACTGGAAGCAACATCTCTGATCAAGAAATTCACATCAGCTATGACTTCCAACCTTTTAAGTTTTATTTTCATATGAATACGTTAGCTACACGAGGTATTATGGAGGACCAAAAGAGTGAAAATGAAATAAATAAATAATTAAATGCCTTATTTTAAGTAGCACATTGTGATTTTTTTTATAACGCATCTTTTCAAAAATAATGGTATATTTCATAATAATATCAAATTGCTTTTTTCATTACAAGATGTATTTCATAATGTCATGACCTTTTTCGTAATTTCGTTATATCATGGCCTGTTTGATTATTTCATTGTCTATTCTATAACACGATGCCGTTTTTCATTATCACAAGGGATATGTCAATCAATATGGGATATCTTCCACTGATTATGGTGTGTACTATTTCTCAAATAATACATGTATTCCCAGTAAGTAGTAACCAGGTATATTGCAAAATGTTTAGCTTCTGTGACCGAGTATCTTAACTAAATATCAGCTGCCACTTTAAAGGCATGAAGCTTGCCATGGTGACGGAGTTAATGCGTTTACCTCTGTTGAAGAACATGTCTGTCAGTCACTAGCTTGAATCCTACTGGACTGCTAGCGGTTGAAGTTTAACTTCTAACATTAAAATACCTCGAAACTCGTAAACAATGTCAGAAACTGAGAAACACGGGAGTGAGTTTAATTTAAGGAATTTTCAACCGCGAAGGGCTTCTAAAAATCTACATTTCTCCTCCCCTATTTTCTACTGCATGCCGTTGAATATAATAAAACAAAAACGACGGAAATACTTTGAAAAGACCTATATCAGATTGTGTGTGTGTTATAAATAGCAACCTTGCATACTCATACATTACACACATTTTTGATAGCTTTGTTAGCTATACTGAGCTCTCGAGTAAGATGTTTGAGAACGCAAATTGGTAGAATCGCAGCCAAACATCCCACACAGTTCTCGTGATAAAAAATAGAGCCACGAACTTACAGCTGAATTTGTTTAGCACCTGCAATCTCTGTAATTGCTGCAAAATAAGGATTTATTACACTTGTCCATTCTGACAAGCGCATTCTATCTTTCAGACTTTTTTTTCTTGTCCTGGACAAGTGGACAAGTGTTTGTCAAGCCATGATAAGTATATTTATTTTCATATAGGATATACATAATCATAGCCTGCTGCCAAACAAGCGATAGTGTACTTGATTCTGTCTCGAGTCTTCACCGCCATGGGAATAAGGTAATATTTTATAATTTGGACACTAACATTCATTGATGTTGCAGGTACGGTATAAGCTACTGTAGGTCATTTTGTTACATTGTATCAACAAAATGTTGAGCTGAAGCCATGTTGAAGCCTGAACACTGCAGAAACAAGTTTATTTTAATAGTTGCACGATGTGATGCACTGCCATTCCTATGTATTGATATGCATAACTACAACTATTTTGTAGTTGCATGTCACAGTTAGGACTGGCTTGAATGTCCAAAGGTAGCCTTTCCTTATTTGCGTTTTGTAATTTGGCTAGCCCAGGTGGTTTTCATGAAAGAAAACCAACATGGGCCACATCGATATGATGACCTGCGAGAGAATTTCTTTTCAACCATGTGTAATTATTTAAAGTATATATAAATATGATATTATTTCACTTCATGGAAACATTATATGTGGGACATATCTGCCCATACAGTAGCTGGCACCGCTGCTAAACTATTTCTTATTATATAGTTATTTCTTATAGGTAACTGATATTTCTGTTTTTCCAGTCCCCATAAGGATAGGGAAAAAAATTGTGCGATCTTGGTTTTACAAGTGGAGACCAACACACGCTGCAAAGATTAAAATCTGTCAATTTGGTTCCAACAAAATTTCATAGATGGACCTCACAAGGAAAATGAAAATCTCTGGTTTAGGGGTTATGTTTAGAGTAAAACTTACAGTTGATATAAGTATAGGTTTAGGCATTATAGCTTAGGTTCAGGCAGAGGCGGAGCTTCAAGGGGTGCAATGGGTGCACAGCACCCGTGGAAGCCAATCAATCAGAGGGGCACGCAGGAAGGTTTGTCTTATCACTGAAAAAAATATATCATGAATTTTGTTGTTGTTGATTTGCTATATATTTATTGCAGTGAATACTTATTTTGACAGTGAAGTGAAAGACGTCTGCATACATTTTAGGACTCCATTATGCAATATTAGGATCGACCAATCTGTGACTGTGGGGGCATAACAGCAGATCTTGCCGGCTCTTTTGGTAAAGATCTGAGCTCTGCAAGATAGCTAGCTAAAGTTACAAAACATAAAAATGGAGTGTTGATATGTCTGGCAATCAGAAGAGGAAAGAACACAATAGGTAAATGAGGGGGAAAGAGGTTCAGGGTGAATCTCTGGGTTCAGGGTTAGGTTAAATAATACGTAAAGGATAGGTTATTGAGGTTACGGTTAAAGTCAGTTTAAGTTATGTTAAGGTTATGTTTGGGGTAAGGGTTAGGATTAGTGTTAGGTATAGGGAATCTTTTTTTCTGGTCCCCACAAGAAAAGTAAAACAATTCTGTGTCCATGTGTGTGAATGTGAGATGCCCCTACACAACTGCATCAGAATGTTGGATGAGAGGCAGGACGTTTTGTTCATGTTGTTAAAAGGGATCTTCATGTGGGAAACCCACCGAGCCAAGAACAGGGAGGTTCCTTGGATCACATTGAACTGGTTTTATATGTATCATAGGAAAAAAAGAATTCTCCAGCAGTCTGCAGATTCTTCTTCTTGCCAGATATTTACATAGGACCTTTCACACTAACATTTATCGGAACGGCATTGCAATTTAAGTAACATTTAACTGAAACGTAAACATACTCTTTTGTTTACATTTGCATTTAGAATACATCACACTGACAAAGCTTGGCACTATGCAGTAGACATGCAAGTGCAGTGCCTTGCCTCTCAAAATATTACCAGTAGCATTGGGCAACGAGTAGATATTTGTCTAGCTTGCTTATTTAGTTTGTATTTCCATTTTGTGTTTTTCATAAACTAATGGGTGTGGGGGCTGTAGCGAAAGCGTCTCACATTAAATCAGAAGGTTACTGTCAACAATTTAGATTGTCACCTGCTAATTGTTTTTAATAGTTTATGGAAATGTTGCAAATAGTCTTGTTAATCTAAATTAAAGTAGAATATTGTGTATGAGCCCATAGTTCTGTTTATGTGGTTTTGTGGTATTGCCATTGTTATCAAAGACTGTGTATTTGTGGTTGAGGAACCCTTGTGGGACATATGTTTTTGTTTGTGGATGTAACTTTAGCTGAAAGGAAGGAAAGAAGTGGTGGGAATCTATGAAGAACGGTATGTGTGGGAGGACGAGAAGTTGCGGAAATTGAGTGTGTATGTATGTGTGTTTGTAAAGAGATTTAGTTCATGGGAACAAGAGGACATTTCTCTTGACAGAGAACTTGTGGAAATGTGCTGGGCTGAGGAACAACAGAAAGACCAAAAATGTTTAGGGAGTTGATTTTTCAAAATCCTTAACTTTTAACCTGACAGCTTTTTTGTTTAGTTTAGCAGGCTGTTGCTAGGAGTTGTCACAGTAGAACATATTTGGGAGGTATTGCAGATTTAAACTCTTTAGAGAGTCTTATGTAATAGGCCTACTTCCCCTAGTCAAGGCCCGTAGAGAATGTAAGGAGACATGAGAAAGACCAGCACATTTTGTCCTTTTCAGATGTTTTCCTGTACAGGGGCCTCCTGGTATGGGTTATACAGTGGTTTTCAAAAGTATTCACCCCCTTGGACTTTTCCAAATTGTATTTTCACAAAATGAAATGAAAATTGATTTTATTAGGAGTCCAAAACAAATAAAAAACTGAGTATAATTGATTGCATAGGTATTCACCCCCTTCAGTTAATATTTGGTAGAAGCACCTTTCTCTAGCACCTTTGCACATCTGGACACAGACATTTGTGCCCATTCTTCTTTGGAAAATTGCTCAAGCTCTGAAGTTGGATTGGGACCTTTGTTTAGCAGCAGCTTTCTACTTTCCCCTGACATTCTCCATTGGATGTAAGGGAATTGGCTTTGGCCACTCCAGGACATCGACATTCTTTAGTCACTACAGTGTAACTGTATGTTTGGTCATCATTGTCCTACTGGAAAATGGAAAAAGTCCCAAGTCTCTTGCTGACTTCAGCATGTTTTCTTTCAGGAATTTTCTGTACTTTGCTGCATCCATTTTGCCCTCTATCTTCACAAGCTTCCAAGGGCCTGACACACAGGAGCATGTCCATGGCATGATGCTGCCAACACCATGCCTCACAGTAAAGATGGTGCTCTCAGGGTGATGAGGCTTGTGCCAAACACAGTGCTTACTACTGAGGCTAAAAAAACTCTATTTTCGTCTCATCCGACCACATCTTCTTCCACTTGATCTCAGTCTCCTACATGCCTTCTGGTAAACAATATCCAAGATATGATGTGGAATGTTATGTTTTTGCCACTTTCACATAAAGGCCACATTTGTGAACCACCTGGGCTATTGTCTTTGTGATATAGTTTTGGTTAGGAATTGTACTAACCAAATGTGGGACCTCCCAGAGACAGGTGTATTTAACCTGAAATCATGTAAAAATACCTTCAGTGCATGCTGGTGGATTCCATTCAACTAGTTACATGACTTCTAAAGACAATTTGTTGCACCGCAGCTCATTCAGGTGTGTCTTAGCAAAGGGAGTGATTACTTGTAATCAGTTATGTAATTAGTTATTTCCTGCTTCATATTGTAATTAATTTAGAACAATTTGAAGACTGTATTTGTTACTTTGACAGTGATCAAAAGCTCAGAATTAAGTCAATTTTGATTTAATTTTGACAGTGATCAAAAGCTCCAAATGAAATCAATTTTCAATTTTGATTTAATTTTGTAACACAATAAAATATTGAAAAGCCATTACGAATACTACAAGTTTAGTATGCCGGCTGGACTAACTACACATTGACATGCGGCTAAATGTGAAAGACATTTCAAGAGTATATAATGTATCCCATTTAGCAGATGTGTTATCCAACTTACAGTAACATTTGCAGACAATTTACTTATGGGGGTTCCTAGAATTGAATCCAACACTGGGGCACTACAGCATCATGCCCTGCCAACTTAGGCACAAAGGAGCAAATGCACAACCACTTTTCCACCTTGTGTGTACAATTATAATTGCTCTCAATAGAAAGTAACTACCCTAACTAAAAATAAATAAAAAATGTTTGTTCATTGTGGGGGCCCCCTAGTGGCCAGGGAACTGACCGCTGATGTTGCTTATGCCTGGAGCCAGCCCTGTAGCTACACTACCGATCAAAAGTTTGGAGTCACTTAGAAATGTCCTTGTCTTAGAAAGAAAAGCAATATTTTTGTCCATTAAAATAACATTGAATTGATCAGAAATACAGTGTAGACATTGTTAATGTTGTAAATGACTATTGTAACTGGAAACTGCTGATGTTTTATGTAGTGCTGTGTCTGCATAGCCGTACAGAGGCCCATTATCAGCAACCATCAGTCCTGTGTTCCAATGGCACATTGTGTTTGCTAATCATTTTAAAAGGCTATGTGATCATTAGAAAACCCTTTTGCAATTGTGTTACCGCAGCTGAAAACTGGTGTGCTGATTTAAAGAAGCAATAAAACTGTCCTTTAGACCAGTTGAGTTGCCCATCTTAATCTCTTCTTTTTTTTGGCCAGTCTGAGATATGGCATTTTCTTTGCAACTCTGCGTAGAAGGCCAGAATCCCGGAGTCACCCCTTCACTGTTGACACTGGTACTGGTGTACAGTTTTATAGTAGAATTATTACATTACATAAGAGAAACACAGAGTGTTGTATCATTACAATGAGGAACATCCACTTCCATTCTAACAAATCGTGACATTACCCCAGTGAAGTTGAAATGTAAAATGCTTAAAGTAAAGTTTAAGATTAGGTAAGAATAGGGGTTAAAGTTAGGTAAGGGGTCATAGAAAGCAGTAACCATTCATATTTTATGTTTTCCCTCTCTTTTACAGCCAATTAGAACCTATGGATAGTAAAAGTGAATATGTGAAGGTAAGATATTTTTTATATTAATAAGTATGATTCTTGTTGAGGAATAATCTTGGGGAGCTCCCTTTTTAAGCACAGTTTGTAATTTTCTGTGTGGGGGTAAATAACGAATACGTCCTAAAATAACAATAAATGTAGCAACCCTGTAAATATAAATATGCATTTCTACTTTAACCACTTCAGCATGGTTTTGTGACACAGTCAATGCAAAATAGGCCTTCGGGCCAGAAGTTTCCCTGAGCACAGTGGGCGCGCTCCATACATATCAGAAATACAGACATGACATTTGGTTGATAGTAAACTCATCCAAACGGAAGGATAAATAACTGAACTGTGGCATTCAAATGTCATTACACTGCAGTTTACACTTAGAGAAGTAGAATTGTACTCTCTTAGAAACACTGTAATTATTAATTGTGTTGTGGTATTGTAGGAGAATAGGAGAGAGCTTTTTGAGGTACATGGCCCATGTCTTCGTTGTTTTTTTAACACTTCTGATCAAAATAATACTTTAGAAATAATTTGGGGCAAGTGAATTGCTGTACATTTATGTGTTTGTAGGAAAAATATATTCAGCAGTAGCCTGCCATACATTAAATTTAGATAAATGAATAGGACTAAATCATGAGCATTTTCATCTGTCTAGATAAGTTATTTACCTTGAACTATGTCTGAGTGAAGGAACAGGATGTGCTCTGAGGGATTGTGTCATAATGTATATGACTTATAGGCTTTTTAATGACCTAAGCTAAAAGCGCACATATCTTTTTTCAGATAACAAGTAAATTCAGTTATGAGTAACAAGTCTGAAAGATATATTCATGAGTATGAGTATGACAAATCTATCACACCCCTAGAAAGTATACACTAAAACTGGCAACACGTAGAATGTAAACCAAGGAAAGAATTAACTTCCTCTTTTCTGTTCCCATTTTAGAAAAACACAAATGTCCCCGAATCTAAAACCATTTTAGACAAATCTCTCACATGTCGGACCAAGCCTCCTCCCCATTTAGCTCAGGGCCAAATTGTGTAGCAAAATGACAACAGACAGGCTTGTTTTCTTATTCCTACTGTGTGTGTTTGTTTTTAATCCCATCTCTTGCTTGGTTTGTGTGGAAACAGGAGGACTCTGGAGGGGATCACAATGAGCACATTGGTCAAACTCTAATTGAGTTAGCTTGGGGGAAATAAAAGACTTTGTTAGCCTGCCAATTTAAGAGGAATAGTTTGGAGTGATCTAGGCAACTGAGCCTGATCTGGATTTGACTGGTTATGTCTGGTGTACTGTGGAAGGACTGAAGGAATACAGATGCATTCACTTGTCGCTGTTAGATATTTATAAATTGGCAAACACACGTTCTACATTTACATTGAACTCCATCATTAGGCTTTATTTTATCACATATTCAATTAAATAAAATATGTATTCCTGTTTTTGTATTTAAAATACATACTTTCCATTCTGGAAAGAAAAATCATCTTGATGCAACAAAGGGGTGTGTAATTCATTAAGGCCATAGGGCACTGTACATGTTCTGAAGGGTTTTTGGACCAGTGACTAAATATACACCCCCCCACCCCCCATTATACAGACAAGCATGTATTTTTGAGAAAAACAACATGTCATCTAGGTAAAGGCTGGGGAAGGGAATAATTGTTAAGACCAGTAGATTGGCTTGTTTAAATGAATCCACTAAACATTTTGAGCAGAGGTGAGTGGTAATTGATGGTACTTATCTACTGTATCTAGGTTTCTGTGTGTAGAGGTGACAAATCTTGGCTGAATGATGGCTAAGTTACACAATGATGTTACCACGACAACCTGCCCCAGACTGTGCTCTGGTGACTTGCCAGTGTGGGAATGCCCAACTTTTCTTCTCGACCCATCTCTGCTTCCCACTATCTACTGTATTTCACAACAGACTAAGGGGGGAAAAGGGAACAAAGTGATTGCTTGGTGCTGGATAACTGTCGTCTCATAGGGGTTTATTTACATTTTATTTTCCTTTTGTCACTTTTGCACCTCTTACCATTTCATCCTATGTCTTTTAAGTTCTCCAAGGATGGGTTCTGGCTTGATTTCCCATCTGAAAAGCTACGCAGGGAGTTGGAGGAGGAGCTGAAACTGAGCAGCAGCAACTTGATGAGCCATGGATGGTATCATGGAAACATCCCATGGGAGGTGAGGCTCACCTGCTCCCTCACTCATCTGGACATAATCACACACACACTCCTGCTCCCTCACACATCGGGATATGACCACACACTCCTGCTCCCTCACACATCTGGACATAATCACACACACACTCCTGCTCCCTCACACATCGGGATATGACCACACACTCCTGCTCCCTCACACATCTGGACATAATCACACACACACTCCTGCTCCCTCACACTACTGGACATAATCACACACACACTCCTGCTCCCTCACACTACTGGACATAATCACACACACACTCCTGCTCCCTCACTCATTTGGACATAATAACACACACACTCCTGCTCCCTCACACATCAGGATATGACCACACACTCCTGCTCCCTCACACATCTGGACATAATCACACACACACATGCTTCCTCACACTTCTGGACATAAGCACACAGCCTCCTGCTCCCTCACACATCTGGACCAAATCACACACACCTGCTCTCACACATCAACAGGACGTCATTGGTATTCTCTCTCACACTGATGTCTGTTTGATTGGCAGTTGTCTGAGACACTGGTGTTGAACCACGGGGACTTTCTCATCCGCGACTCTCTCTCCAGTCTGGGTGACTATGTGCTGACTAGCCGCTGGAGCAACAAAACCCTGCACTTCCTAATTAGCAGGGTCCTTGTTCGGAAAGGTGAGTCCCACACCCGGGTCCAGTACACCCTGGAGGGAGAAGCCTTCTACTCTGTGCCCGCTTTAGTTCACTTCTATGTGGGGAACAAGATGGCTTTGACTCAGCAGAGTGGGGCTCAGATCCACCGTCCCGTCAATCGCACCCTACCACTGTGCTACCTGGAGACAGCTTTCACTCTGGCCAACCACAAGGCCAAGCACAAAGGCTGCCTAAACTCTCACCACTGTCAGAAGGGCTCTAGAGGGGCTCTAGTCAACAGCTGCCGTGGGAATGTGACGGACAGGATCTGCCCACTGAGGTGAGAGACTTATTTCACAGTTACTGTTTTGCCGTGCTACAAAGATATTTTGTAGGTTTTGACTACCAGGTGTCTAGTGTTGTGTATCTGTATGGATGAATGCGCAGAATTTCTTTAAATAGGGTTAAGGTTAGGGTTAATTTTAGAGTATGTTTAGAATTAAAACATGTTTATGTCACCATTTGTATGCCTATGTTTGACGTGTTTGTCTACAGCCCTTCCGCTGTTCACCACAGGGGGGCAGTAAAAAGCTTTAGCTTGCCGTCTTCACCAACTGAGGAGAGCCCTCCCTCATTAACATTCAGTGAGTAAATCAACACGCATCAGGATGTTTTTGTACTACATTCACAAGATGAAAGACCTGCACTGTAGTGAGAGTGCCACACATATTCCGTTGCTCCTCAGCAACTTCAGTTTCCAATACAGATATTGCAGTGTGATATTGTGTAATTAGTTAATGTGCTTTTACACTGTTTGCATGTGGAGTCACCCAGCAGGCTGGGAGTCCTCCCGTCGTCCTATTGCCAGGCGTTATTCCCTCCCCAGCTGTCTCCAGCCACTCCAGAAGCAGGACCCAAACCCACCTGTCACCCTTTCCCTTCCCCCAAAACAACACTCCTGCCACACAATGGACCACTATAGCCCAAAGTCCCTCGACTCATCTAACTACAGACACACAACAGACCACTACAGCCCAGGCCTCATCATCCTACAGCTCTCTGAGCACAGACAGTCAACAGACCAGAATCCAGGCCTCTCCAGACCTTATCTATCTCACTCCAGACGCAGACAGCAGCTCTAGACAGATCTGCCCGGGCCCTGCCCCAGCTCAGAGTCATGTGGAGCGGCTGTGTGCAGAGGAAGAGGGGCTGAGCGCTGGAGACCCTGTGAAGGAGGACAATGGGAATGTATATGAGGTCCCTATAGCAGAGACAGCCTCTGCCTTCAAACCGAGAAGGTACCGGTCCCCGCTAATGCCCACCGAGAACAGACCCCTGGAGATGGGGGTTCTGAGGAGGGTCAAGGAGCTGCTAGCCCAGGTGGATGCCAAAACATTGGCTAAACACATCACCAAGGCTGACTGCATGGTACTGATGCACACCGACACACACACACACCGACACACACACACACACACCCATTCGCACCACACATAGATCTCTTTCTTACCATGTTTCTGTCCTCAGGCTGCCAGGATATTGTACGTGACTCCAGAAATGCGGAGGAAAATGGGTGTAAGTTCTGGGATGGAGCTATTGACCCTCCCACACGGTCACCAACTCCGTTTGGACCTGCTGGAAAGGTGTGGACAGTCAGGACTTGAGATATCAATCCACACACACTTAAAAAAAATGTTGGTTCCTTTTTTCCTGTGCCGTCGCCAAATTATACTCTGTCGCTTCAGGTTCCAGACTATGTCCCTCATGCTAGCTGTGGATGTGCTGGGTTGCACTGGTAGTGCTGAAGAGCGAGCTGCCCTGCTGCACAAAGCCATTGAGATGGCCGCTGAGCTCAAGAGCAGCCTGGGAAACATGTTTGGCTTCGCCGCAATCATGAGGGCTTTAGAGCTGCCACAGGTACGGCACTTTAACTGGAGAGTTACTCATACGCAACAACTTTAGCTGTAGTGATTACTCACCACTCCAGACACACTCACGCATGGATACAACGTCTGCTCCCCTTTGTGCAAAGTGTGATTTTAATACAGAAACTGGGCATTAAACTGTAAATATATGGATGGGAAAAGCACGAGTTGCATTGGGTTGTTGTCTTCACTTCTCAGATCTCCCGTCTGGAGCACACGTGGATGGTGTTACGCCAGCGACACACAGAGGGCGCGGTCCTCTACGAGAAAACCTTGAAGCCTTTCATGAAGAGAATGAATGATGGGAAAGGTACTTCATCCTCATCTCTCCCCAGAGACATCTACACGTCAGTATGTAGAATTGGCTGTGACTGACTTGGCGTTCTGTTCCAAGCAGAGAAAACAGTGTCAACTCTGTTGCACCCTGAGGGCAGTGGGTACAAACGCGTGCCTTAGTGGGTATATAATGCACCTTCAATGGACATCTTCCTCCCCTCTTTTTTAGAGAGCTGTGCGTTGGCCAACACATCTTTTCCCCACGTGGTGCCCCTCCTGTCCCTACTGGAGAAGAGCGTGGCGGTGGCAGAAGGGGCAGAGCTATGGGAGACTGCGGAAACTGGGGTGGACGTGTTAATGAGTCACCTGGAGGCCGCGCGTACCATCGCACAGCTGGGGGGGATCTACCGGACCAACGCAGAGGCCAAATTGAGGGGTGAGAGGACGGAAGTCTCGTTAGGTGTGCTTAAGATCCCGAAAGTACATCTTTGCGTTCGCCACCACATAGAATTCACCACTTACAGGCATATAGCCTTGTGAATGAGGCTTTAATGGCGAAACGTGTGTGTTGTTGTGACGTGGACATCCAGGGTTCCAGGAGCAAGCCGAGGTTCTGGAACTTTTCCTCACCGAGTTCGAGATGAGGTTGCTGTGGGGCAGTCGGGGAGCGGAGGAGAACCAGGAGCAGCGATACGCCAAGTTTGACCAGGTGTTGAGTGCCCTGTCCAATAAACTGGAGCCCCCCCATCTGGCACAGTGACCTTCCAACCCATCATTCCCAAACTGGACTATGGAATGGGTCTCTATCTTGTCTTGACAAGCAAATAATGTCCAACGCTCAGTATTAAGTGATGTGGCTGTCTCAGGACACCTCGGGGAAGGGTTTGTGTCTTTATGGTTCACTTGAGATGCCATGACATAGCTGAAGTTTATTAAGGGTAATGAAATGAAAGCCAGGGCCTTAATGATGGGATGAATGTAATGATGTAGAGATAGCCTACTAATGAAATGTTTTCAAAACACGGGGCCTACATGTCCTTGTCTGAAGTACTATGACATGAATCATGCTGTTTTTAAATGGCTCGTCCAAGGTTGTTGTGGTTCTTTTCAGTATCATATGTCGTAGTTGTAGTGAAATAACCTTGTACAGAGTGCAAAATTATCACTCTACATTTTTTTTTAGTATCAATTGCGCTTGATTGTGTTATAATAAGCCTGCTTATGAAGGCTGTGCCTTATGAGAGTGCCTTACTTTAAGGATTTTTTTGGTAGTACTAAATGGGAACATTGTTACTTTACTCATGGCACACAGAGGTCAAAAAAAAGATGTCGCTTCAGTAATGTAATGGCCATTGTCAATAAACATAAATGTGTTCTCGCACATTGTAGTGAACTCTTTTCTAGGAACCTAAACTCATATTATATATTTGTCAATACTTACATTTAATCAAACATTTACTTTGTAACTTTTTAAAAGTTTGTTTGTAACTTTTTAAAAGTTAATGTTTGTAATATATTTAAGGAAAGAGAACAGCTACACTTTTTTTGTTTTGGGGGTGGTTGTCATTCAGTTGGATTTAACACAATAAAAAGAGCACAATGTCTATGTGAATTTATATGTAAATATTGTATCGGGTAAGAGGCAGGGAATGGACACAGAGCATGTTTGGCTGTTGGGCATTATAGCATTTTATAAAAGAGAAATGTTAGGGGTGGAGATGAGGGATCGAAAGTGACGAAGTGGGGTGGCGTCGTCACCTCTGGGATAGGGATGAGACGAATGAACTCGAAGATCCAAAGCACCGTTCAGTTTCCCGACCTCTGCTGTTTCGATGCAATGTACCAGGAGCTCGTTTCAAAGTAGAACACCACGTGACCAATGACGTTCGAAGCAACGCCTTTGAGTTCCAACCCGGCCCAACAGCAATCTCTTTCTAATTTAACGCGTTGAATGTAGTGTATCAACCCTGTTATACCTGTTGTTGGTTTGGATGTTAGTTAATGTAGGGAACTAGTTTCGAGAACGGTGGAGTTTCGACTAGTTGGTTTAACAATGTAGAACACTACACACGTATAGTTTAGTGGCATAGTGGTTAAAGACAGCGCCTGCCACGTAGTAGATCCAGATTCGAATCTGTCGAGGGCAACAACATTCATTTAATCTAATCGCGGGCCGGCTGAACTAGGCTTGTCTGTTTCCTTTTATTTTATTTGGTAATGCAAAAAAAACGTCTGGGTATTTGCGCTATTTAGAGTTACACCACGCGACACAACAACTTTTTGGCATTTTATTAGTTTTCTGACCATTTTAAAGAGAAAGCTGAATGGCGGCAATTTCTAATGGCTGTCCAACTGCCGAGTTTCCCCAAACGATGGGCGTGGCTTCGCGTCTTCTAATGCATGATGAGAGATGACACTGATTATTACCGTTACTGCATCACAGAAAAGCATCATAATGGCTGCCTACTTACAAAAGCACATACCTTTCAATGATTTCCTTATATACCTTCATGGTCCTTAGAAGAGCACCCAAGTTTTTTGTGTACTGTTTTCCTTGACTGGAAACTCAAAACGAACATTAGACAGTCAGAGCAGAGCCACTTTGAGCTCAGATGGGTCAAGCTCAGAGCCCAACTGCCCCCAAGAGGCAACCTGAGCATATAGAGGTTAAAGCTCAGAAGAAGAAAACCTATCCAATTGTGGCTGCCTTTAAATTTCATTTTATGCTGTCCTGTTTTGGAGCTGGAATAAAAAGGAAGATTATAACCCAAAAGTTCTTAATCTAAAAGAGAACCACAGCATCGCAACATTGTCTGTTTCTTCTGGTAAGCCGAGATCTTCCTCAGGCAGGGGAAAGCCACCAGACCTCAGGAACCAGGACCACGGACCATGATTATGGAGAATCAAAGAAAAACTGTCCCCAGTCAACATGTCCAAAGTCGTCCAGAAAAAGGAAAAATAATCAACGGACTCTAGACCCAGAAAATGCCAGAAAATCTCAGGTCAGGAACAGAGGATCAACAAGATCTAAAACATCAGATCATCCTAGTGGGAGTAATACACGAGTCAAGAAGATCAGCATTACCCCGGAGCCTTTCTCCCGGCCTCCTAGCTACATGTCCTCCGGCTCCATAGAGTCATTGTCCTCACTGTTTCAACAGGTTTACCCAAAACCTCCACAGATTCCCCAAGTCTCAACCTCAAGCCAATGCAGCCAATCCATCAGCTCGCTGTCGTCATTTCGAAACATCATTGGTTCCCCAGACAGACACATGGACTGGCAGTTGCTGCCCGGTGTGCCGTCCCTACACTTTTCAGGAGACAAGAAAGCCCAAACCACTGTTGAGGCACAAGCTGGATACGCATTCTATAGACAACGTGTGAGAACATTTAATTCGGAACTATACAGCTCATCTGACTGGGGAGATAGCATCTCAGGTGAAAGCACAACCACGTCTACGATGACTACGATGTCGGGTAGCTACCTGTTGACAGAACTGTCAAGTCCTGATATCAGCTCACTTGGAACTGTCATCCCTGTTGATGAGGAGATCGAGCCAAACATAATATCGTTTTAATTTACAAATAAATCCATATTATTATAAAACATTATAGTTGATGTGATTCTGTATTAGTGTAAGAAAAGAGTTTTGAGCTCCAAGATAGGTGGCTTTATACAAAAACAGAGAGATACTAGTCACAGGGAAAAGAAACCCGTCAAGGTTGCCACTGCCTACTTACAGAGTAGAAGATGAAGAGAACATTCTTCAAAGTACGCTGAGTTTGAAACATTACTTTTTCTTCTATGCTACTTCATTGGCAAGTCTGATTAGAAATGCTGTCAACTGGGTATGTCAAAGCCTGCTCAGAATCACATTGGTTCAGTTCAGGGCATGATTAAGGTGCCTTCCAGAGTATGCCTGGCTTCTGTGTGCAAGCTGCTGGGAGCCCAGATTGAAGATGGAGGTAAATGTCTGTGTAGTGAATATTAGAGATGAAGCCAGTTGGACTCAATTTCAGCCCGGGAGTTGCAAGGGGCAGTCTTCAGAGCTTAGGTTTCTATGGTAAACAGTTAAATTATACTTAAAATAGCTATTTAAACTGTTAAAATATACTCATTCCAAATCGTATCAGTATATTCTATATGGCGTTATCCAACAGCCGCAACTATGATTTTTCACGAAATAACAAACTTGTACTGATTTTTAACTAATATCTAAATATTTGAGACATCTATTTCAAAAGGAAACTTTAAAATATTAGCTAAAAATCCATACTTGTTAGTTCAAAAAAAAGTTGAGGCTGTTAGATAATGTCATGTAGAATCAACTGTAGTGATTTCTGATGAGTATCTCCACTTTAAAAAATATGTATTTTAAGTAATAAGCTACCAACTGTACCAACTCTATCAATAGCCATCGTTCTGAGGATTGCACTTTTCCACGGTCCCTAAGTTCACCGGCACGTAGATATAACCTAGTCCGGCAATCGGTAGACCTGGACAGTTTTATCCGCACTTAGCAGTAGTGGAATGTGTGAATATGAAACTTTCTTTACCGCGATAGAGATTTAACCATCACACTAGCTCTCGTGGAGTATCTACCTTGAAGTTGATTGACCGTATCTTGACATGCCACTTCCGTATGTAGTGTTTTGGTTTTGACAACGTTCCATCAAATGTATTGTGGGAGTTGAAGTTCATTTCAATCATTGCTGTGGTTTGTTGAAACCAAGTTAGAAATGTAGAGAACTACAAACAACGGCCCCTAGCGTGAAATTACATATTTTTATTGTGCAATGTGTAACATTCTACGTGGTCACTTCACAGCAAGATGTTGGTTGTCAGAAGTGCTGTGATCCAGTTCGTTTTAATGGTTTTACTTTATTCCTTTCACTGCGTCGAATGTGTCTTTGAAAGGATAGTCTGCACCATATCTGAGAACTGCGATTGTGATTTTAAACCAAATGTACGAGGTAAGAAAATAGCTAATAGCTATTTTGTTAGATAGCTAATTAGCTAGCTAACAAAAAGAGTTCCTAAGTCCTTAGTTGGTAGTGATAAAAAATGTTCTGCAGATGAGTAGCTAGCTGGTGACTTTTTTATTTTTAATATTATTTTTATATTATTTTTTAGAATACTACTGAAACGTTCAGTAATCTATGGAGTGCTTTTCCCTGTAGCTATATATCCAGACTGTTGCATGTTAATTTTTCACTGCGTGATAGTGACTGGTATTTTGGTAGAATATGACCAACATCTTTACTTTTGTACGCCTCTTTTCGTTCACTCATCATTAGCTTCGAGTAGAGTTAAAGATAGATTGTTATAGCAACCTGTCAGTGCAGGATTAAGGTGAGCGCTTTTCTATGTGACTTGCATGGCTGTTGGTTTCGAAAACGTTCTTTTCAGGGCCGTGTAAGTAGGCATACTTGCGTTTACTAATTTAGTTAGTGAAGAACTCCAATAGGGGATTCATACTCGAGCAACTACAGCACCCAATATGCCCAGTGGCATGATTAGATAAATATTTACTGAAATATCCAGCTCCTGCATTGTATCTCGCCCCAAGGAGAGGAAAGTGAACAAGGGACTGGATCTGTTACACCTCAGAACTGATGGTATTAAGCGGTCATCACTGTTACCCAAAAGTTGACTGGAACAGCTATGTACACAAATCACTGTGTCAGAACCTCTTCAGTTTAAAAGATGTCTAATGCTACTGTACAATATTATATCAGAATTTTTAATGCAAATGCCAAATACACATTTGCTGCTTTTAATCTGCGTCTCACCTGCGGCAACCTTGGAAACCGAAGATAAAACGAGCCTCCGGTCCACACCGAAGAACTTGCTTTCATTGAAACATCAACACTACTCTCTACCGCCAGGACTGGAGGAGGAGGCCAGATTCCTACGAGCCACTGAGGCTTATTGATCAAGCCCATGTTTAGGTCAGCTGAGAAGTAGGCTAGGGGGAGGCCAAGGCCAAATAAACTGTCTGGTAAGCACCCATAACCTCTGTCATATTGGCCAATGCCAGATCCCTGGGCAACACACTGGATGAACTACATGAAAGACCACTGGGTGCTTGGGGAGGCAGGTCTGGTATGTGGTACTGAGAATTGGCTGGACAATACAATCGCTGATTATGATCTAAGTTTAGCTGGCTTTGGAACACCAGTCAGACTGGAACAGGACAATAATGTGAAGAGCCATTAAGGAGGGTCGTGTGTACAGCCTACATTAACCAGGCTTGGAGTAAAACAGCTAAACTTCAATCATGTTTTAGGCATAATCTAGATTTGCAACGTGGTCTCAGGGGACTATGTAGACTATTTTACGTAAATCCATCGCACCCGATTTTGTATTATCTGTTACGTTACGTCAGATTACATTACAATGTGCTATCAAAACGTATAATACATTACGAATTGGTTAAAACGTAACATATCTCACGAACGCTATTGCAACTTATAATATGATAGGTTTCTCTGGTGTTCGTATCATATTTTACGAACGGTACGAAAACTTATCATTCATTATGAATTTGCACAAAAAGAACAAGCCATGTTTCAAACCGGCAACATTCAGGTCTGAAAGCGGACGCCCTGCCCACTGCTCCTCACAGGGTTTATAGATATGTGGGTAATGTCTTTACAGGGTTTATGGATATGTGGGTAATTTCTGTAAATGTCTTTACAGGCTTTAAGGTCGCTACAATATGTATTAAATGCATTTTAACATTACAGTTAGGTTGTATCACAGAACTGGGGTTAAGGTTAGGGTTAAGGTGTGGGTTTGGGTTAGAAAGAAAATCACTTGTAACATATTGACATTATAAGGCCACTACTCGCCACCTCTCAGCAAGTTCCCATTTGGAGCAGTGGGTAGAGCACCTGTCTGTGGAGCGGGAGGTCCTGAGTTTGAAACATGGCCTCATGCTTTTTTCCTGGATTATTACTCAAACATTACTTTACCTAACGTAATATATCTTACGAATTTGTCTGTCAAAGATTTACGTAAAATTGTCTACGTAGTCCCCTGAGACCAGGTTGAGATTTATTGTGTTTCATTCAGACCTAAATGTCTCCCATCTGGAAATGTCAATTGCCAGCAGATTTATTGAAATAGTGTGTTCAGTACACCACATCAAGTCTTCCTCTCTAGATCCCTTTTCTGATCCTGTCAAACTTCAACAGCTGTACAAGGAATATGTTGCTACCAGTATATCATCAGTACCTTACCATCATTACCAAGAAAAGGCCATTAGAAATCACACCTTAGTACCCCTGATAACAATACATCTAATTATGTCGCACCAAACTGCAACTTGATAGTTTGAGCATAGACCCAGAGATTTTGCGCATTAAGCACTTGAATGACCATAAAGAAGGACTCAGCAAGAAACACAAAGGGGAGTCTCAAGGTTGAATGGTTGTCAGTGTAGCCAGAACTACGTGGACCTCACTGCAAGCAAAACCAGGCTTCAAAAGAGACCAAACGACCATCCCAGCCCTGAAGATTAACAGACAGATCACTGAGTTGTTGGAATACTATAAATACCTAGAAACCATAATTGACCACAAGCCCTCTTTTAAAAGAAACACTGAGCACATAGCCTTTGTCATAATACACACAGTAATACAATGAATTGTCCTAAGCTGTCCCAGAGATACAGTAAAGACAATTTAATGTTTTAAGTTTAGAAAAGGCAAAAATAAGTGTCTTGGGCTTATTTATTTTTTACTAATAAAAGATAGACATGCTCTATTTCTGTGGAGGAATCCAATTTTGATTTCTATTTTTTTATTAATTCATTAACGTGTGTTAGTCTTGATTTGTACATGTTTTAAATGATAATGATAATTATCATATTTTAAATAACTTATCATCAAGCCAAATACCAAAATAATTCTGAGGGAAAACTTTCAATTTGTAAACCATCCAAGGTAGTTATTTAAAGTGTTTCTGAATTGTGAGACATAGATAATTTCACATTTTTACTTATTTTGTTTTTGAGATTTAGCAATAATTTAAGATCGACAGTAAGCGTGCATGTCAAGGGTTTCTTCTTGCTGTCACAGTGAAATCATGGAAAGCTTGTTGACCTGTCCACATTGTTAGTTTTCATTTCTGGCACTAAGATCGGAATCTACCTTCCCAGGTTTGGAATGGGATCTGTATAAGAATCTTTACGGACAGCATCTGGCCCAGGACATAGTGTCAGAGGAGGTGGCAAACTTCCTTCAGACTGAGAACCCAGACCGGCCCCTGGTCCTGTCCTTCCATGGGGCATCAGGGACGGGCAAGACTCTGGTCAGCTCCATGATTGGAAGGCACCTGTACGGCACGGCTATGGGGAGCCCCTACATCCACCAATTTGTGCCCACCCTACACTTCCCCATTCCTGAACGCGCCAAACAGTACCAGGTAGTTTATCTCTGCCACCTGAACACTGCCATGGCCTGCTGAAAGTTTACACACACATCACAGCTAGGGCTAGTCTTTGTGGTGCCTGCTGTTTGACCATGTATAATTCCATTACAGTCATGTTCGTTCCATTGCTCTCTTTCTTCCGTTGCCTCGTAGGTGGAGCTGAAGCGCTGGTTGAAAGGGAACTTGACGGCCTGTGCCCGCTCCATATTCATATTTGATGAAATGGAGAAGATGCCCCCGGGGGTCATTGACATTGTGGCGCCCTTCCTGGGGCCCTCGCACTCCGTGTTTGGCACCAACTACCGCAAGGCCATCTACATCTTCATCAGGTAGCGGCTGGCGGGTTAAGACACACGTAGGAGACCCTTGTGGCGCTGCTGTGTAGTCTTCTTACCGTTACGGTCAATGTACTTGGTTTGAACTCTTGGATGATGCTCTGTCATTGTGCAGTTCTGTGAACCTATGTCAGTGTTCCGGTGGTTGTTGTGCTAGTGCTCCTGGTGAAGATGTTGACGGCCTGTCAGTTCTTTATCTTCACCAGCCTCTGGCTGACCAGTGAATGTCTTATTGTGGTAGACGTGTTTATTCTGACCTGTAAAAGACTTGTCAATGTCTTATTGCAGTAGGTGTGCTTATTCTGAAGGCTTGAATGTGAAAATGTCAATGTGATTTTTAGTACATCCACTGTAGTGTATTTCCAGTTACTGTGCACAGACTGAGGATATGGCAGATGCTCTGTTTAGTCGTGCTTATTTAGAGCTCTGAATGGGGGGGTGTGATGGCTCTGGTTATTGCTTTGTAATTCCAGGGGTTTATCGTGGAGGTTGGATAAGTTGTTTGTATGACAAAGCGTGGGTCTGAGATGGAAGTGCTTATGCATCTCAGTATGTGTGCGCGTATGTGCACGCACACGTGCGTGCGTGTATGGTGACATCTTTAGCAGTTACTCTTCCTTCTCGCACACCGTGAAACCACAGGCACATCGTTGTGACCCATTCCACGGGTTTTCACCTCCAGTCTTGCCCGAATCCCAATTGCTGTGGCTGTATTATTCAACATCACTTCCACATCAGTGAGGGGTCATGTCTTTGGCCAGGACGTGAGCTTGCCTGCTATTTGGTGATGGACAGTATTGTGCAATGTGTCCGTTTTAGTTTGTGACCAAAGTGTGATTGACTGACTGTGTTCTGTGGTTGCAGCACAGTTGGAGAGGAAGTGATCAACCGCGTGGCCCTGGAGACCCGGCAGGCTGGCAGGGAGAGAGAAGAGATAAGGCTAGTGGATCTGGAGGAGGCCATCTCACAGTCCGTGTACAACAACAAAAGAAGTATGAACCTGAAGAATATACACAGCTGAGTCATTTAGAGTACAACCATTGTCAAGTCATATGCCACCCCGCTTCCAAACAGTCGCTGGGACGCTGCATAAAATGCGAATAGAAACAGAATGCAATGATGCATGATTTTTGGGGTAATGTAGGCTAGATAAAAACCCCTTGGGCAGTAAAAGAGGAGGGCTTTCCATGATTCTCTCATCTTATCACTTGACGAAAAAGTCAGTTATCGTCACCTATATTGATAGTTATTGTATCGATGTAATTGACAAATGAAAGAAAAACGAATGTTTTCGCGCCATGAAATATCTTTGGCTGTGTTAAGTTCAAGTAGTAAGTTAGATACTAGTAAGACTATTACTGGCTAATAAGCTGCTGACAAGATGATCTAATGTCGGGATGCTATACTGACAGTGGGCAAACGTATCGTACCATGGTGTAGTGGTTAAAGACACTGCCACTCACATGGGAGACCCGGGTTTGAATCCAGTGAGGGCAACAACATTTATCACTTTTAATTGCGGGCCGGCTGAACTAGGCTTGCCTAGTTCCTTTTCTGTTTTTTTTTTTTGCTTTACACAACTTTTCCAGTCTTTTGTTGCCCCATCCCAGCTTTTTTGAAAAGTGTTGCTGGCATCAAATTCAAAATGTGTGTATATTTCTCAAGGAACAATAACATTTTTTCAGTTTCAACATTCGATATGTTGTCTTTATACTATTTTCTATTGAATATAGGGTTGAAATGATTTGCACATCTTTGCATTCTGTTTTTATTTCCATTTTACACAGCGTCTCAACTTTTTTGGAAACAGGATTGTAGAATACAACCATTCTCAAGTCATTTTGAATACAACCGTTCTCAAGTTAATTCTTTTTTAGTTCGGTCTGTTCTAAACAGCCCTGTTCTCCGCCCAGGTGGATTCTTCCATTCCAGGATCATCCAGGAGAAACTGTTGACCAGTTTTGTGCCCTTCCTCCCCCTGGGCAGGCGGCATGTGGAGCGCTGTGCCTACAGAGAGCTGTGTCAGCGTGGTGAGTGCCAGCGTAAAGATGTGGTGGAGGCAGTAGGGGGAGCTGTTGTCTACATGCCCAAGCAGGGACAACATTTCTCCAGCACAGGCTGCAAGGCTGTGCCAGCCAAAATCAACTTATTCCTATGAGTTGGAATACATTTTATTTGTTGCTAAAGTTAGAATTGTGGCTGACCAGAAGAAGTGGGAGGATGGAAGGAAACCCTGAAGACTGGTTGGGGTGGAATTTACTCCTGGCTTGTGTGTTTAACTGATAATCGTAACTACAGAATGCAGACACCTCAGAGTGGAAGACTGATTGGACCCTCTCCAGTGGATGCATGTAGATCCTGTCATCATGGTCTGTACAGTCTGTGTCACAGCTGCAAACAAAGACTCAATGACTTAGTGATTCTGAATGCTGGACTTGTCAGGTGTCCCTAGCCCAGGACTTCGAAGCCAGGGGATTGAGATGGGTTGTCTGGAGTGTAACTGGGATTCTACCTCCAATCCGCAGAATCCTTTTCTAGGGAAGTGTAATTCAAAGTGGATGTCCTGCCATCTTTTACTGGGGAAGTAAGACATTATTTATGTAGTAATGGAGGCATAGAAGATGATGCATCCTATCCATTTCTGTCAGATTTTATGTTTGAAACTAAATCTGTAATTAGTTGAATGTGGAAGAATCATTCCAAATAGTGAGGTGAATGTGACTACTTGGAGAGACAGTGTGCTCCTCCAGACAGTAGGTGGCAGTAACACCTCTTTCAATTGCCAGGAGATTGCCTCAAAAGTTGGTGCTTTTTAATTATTTAATATTATTTTTTTATTCTAATCACTGTTTTTTTAATGAAGAATGTTGTTTACATTGTCTGTTAATGAAAAGAGATGCAGAATAAATGAGAAAATATTATGTTGTCTAAATATTAAATCCATACATAGAGAGGATGCAATCAAACCTATGCTGCAGCAGTAGATGAAGGCTGCCGCTTTGAATGCTGAAACATCCTAGACCATTACCTTAATGATTTTTTGCTATATTGAGTACAGAACTGAAAATTCTGGTTTGTATGTATATTTATCCAGAAATTAACTGCTTGCTTATTTTCTTTTTTTAAGGGTCAACTGAAACTGTAATTAGTTAATTGCCTTAGTGTCTTCATCAGTTATTTTAATTTGCTTTTAGACAATGTCATTTGTTACGCCCCCCTTATTTTCATCTTATTCCCTCCTGAAAGTGACTCCAGGGAAAGTTTTACACCAACTGTAAATTTAGGTAGTTTGTCTCCAATATATGTCCAGCAAACCTTTTATCTGGATATTTTTCCCAGGCACAAGTATGAAATGAATTAAATGCTGTTTCTCTCATCCTTCAGTGTGACAGAAAATACATGTATTTTGATGCTTTGTTAGCGTTATATTACAAAAAAGTAAATTTCATGCTTCCTTTGAGCAAAGAAGTCTTACATTGTGTCAGCCTCAACCTTAAAAGTGTTTTTGATGAGTGAGTTCTAATATAATTCCCCCTCAATTTTCTTTACGTCAGCTCTGATTCTAGCTGGTTTTCTGTCCAAGGTTCCAGGATGTCATGTCAAGACCAGCCCTTGTATTCACAATAAATATCTAAGCAGGAGTGCTTATCTAAGAAACCTTTTACCTTTTGTTTTTAACCTTTAACCTAATACAATGGCAGTTAAATGTTTTGTTAAGTTTACGTAATATTCATGCTAGTTGACAACTCAATCAAATTTAAATCAAAATTAGACAAACTGATGTCTGTGCCCAGTAGGAGGGATTGCTAGTCCTTGCTTGCGTGACAAATATTAAGTGACTTGCTGACATTATGACAAATTCCAGGTTAGTCACTGAATTAAATCCTTTCATTCTGAACATTAAGTCCCTAACTCCTTAGTCATGCCAAATATAATCTAACTCCTTATGTCACGCCAGGTATAAAAGGCGTTCAAAGAAATTCCTGAAACTAGACCCTCTATTTAGTGGTATTGAAGGGAAGGGAAAACATTTTCTGCCAGCTTCAACCCATCTAGTAAAGGTGTGTCACAGAGTCCGTTTCCATGTCCCCTGAAATCTGTAACTTTCTGTCGTGGGGCATGCAGAAATATGACATGTCAAATCCAGTCACCCAGGGTAGAACAAATTCTACTCCCCAGAACCTCGATCTGATGAATCAGAAGAGCATCACTCCTCTCATCCTCCACTGACAGATGAATGGCTGATAGTTTAAAACTGGACCTTCACCATATCGCCAAGGAAATAAACAGGTATGGAAAAATGTGTGTGTGTGCATTCTCCGGTGCCAATGTGAAAAGCCGGAGAAGAAAACAAGCCATGTCACACCAGGGTTGATGTCACTAGACTTGATTAGAGTTGGTCTTGTCGAGTCCAACGCTCCTCTTCTAAGACCAACATCTTCTGTCTCCTCACATTTGGAGAGCCTTGTCTCAAGACCCTTCAGACGTCCTCACACACATTTGCCACTTCTCTCCATCCAGCTCCACTGTGATGAGTCCATTAGACCCCCCCCCCCACACCCCCGTCAGTGAGGAGGATGAGGGACCTAAAGAGTCACTGCTCTGAGAGGCCTCTTCACCTCAGCTGGAGTAAAACAAAGGTTTAATGTGTCGCCATCCCTGGACAAAAACACGCCCGGATAATGCCGGCATGACCCCCCCGTCCTCCGACACCACTCATGGCCTGACCTCTTGACCTCCTGGCACGACCTCTGGGCCTGCTAGTGCCTGCGTTCACACGCTCCCCCGGGACAGCTGGACCAGCCTGGGCCCGGGCCTCCATCTAGACCCGCTATGACCATTCCTCCCTTCTGCTCCTCCATCACAAATCGGGTTTAAAAAGGCACGGCACCACCTCCCTTACTCCCCCTCTTCCCTGGGCAACAATGGGCAGCTCCAACTCCCCACCCCTCTCCCCCACATCTGTGAGTGCCCCTCTGCCTGCTTATTCTTCCCCTAACCGCTCCATTATTGGCCTTCTTTCACTTGTAAATGTGGCCAGCGATCCTTCTGATGGGTCTTTTATCCACTCGGTCGGGCTCAGAGGAAAGGTAGGGGCTGGGGAAGGGTGGGATGCAGGGGGAGAGTGGCAGGGGTCGGCTGGTCCGGGGCGGAGGGACAATTACGACAAAGAGTTAAATCCTTTTTTTGTGTGCAATCATTTGGGACTGTTGGCAAACCGAACTCTCGCCTACATTCCTGTCACCTTCCTAGCACAGCAGAAGCAGCGGAGAGAAGCCACTGGACAGGCATTTGTGGTTTTTTATGGACTCTTGCTGGATAACTATCACTGCAAGCAGTGGAGTGTGAGTCTGGAACATGATCCTATTGGTCTAATCTGACAGCGTTGGGACGCCACAGTTGTAACTTCCTAATTTCTAAATTAGCTATTCAATCATAATGTCTGTTGCTGTTGTTTTTGTTGATGCACATTATTTGGCTGTGATGCGGTGTTATAATATCCCCTTCTTCAACACACTGGGTTAAGGACAGAAAATGTTTGGCAGGAATAGTTTCTGTGTGG
>JACXGI010001832.1:48885-84303 GCA_016801175.1 Esox masquinongy
GGGGGGGGTGATGGGGGAAGTAGGAAAGGCCAGGGGTGACCTTGGCTTCTATATTGGTCAGATGTGTTGTAAAGGCCACAGGCCTGCTGGGTTTAGGAATGAGAAGATGTGAGGAGGAATAATATCACGAAGGCTCACTCCCTTCAAACTTGGAATGATTAATGACAACATCAGCCCATCTCTCCCTTCCCAAATCCCCCCCACCACACACACACAAACGGCAGCCCATCTGACCTTTGTAGGCCTGCTGCTGCTTAAACACTAACCCCCGTCCTTTGA
Organism: Esox masquinongy; assembly: GCA_016801175.1. Lineage (NCBI taxonomy): Eukaryota > Metazoa > Chordata > Actinopteri > Esociformes > Esocidae > Esox > Esox masquinongy. The sequence continues at coordinate 49,165 of JACXGI010001832.1, forward strand.
CATGGTCACTTTCCCAACACTGCTGATTGATGAGTGACTGCATTCCCACCCACATGTTATGGTAATGTGACTGATAATTTTATGGTAATGTGGCTGATAATGCAAAGGAATATTCTACTTTGGAACTGCCATGTTTGTGGTGTGATGTCAACCAAAGCAGAAACATCTACATCCGTTCCAATCCTGTTTCTGCTAGTGTTAGGCCATGTCCACTAAAGCACATCGCAAATACATATGATAACCAGGTCTTTTAGTAGCAATTCTGAAGATTAGATGGGGCATTGATGATGACACAGGCAATAAACAAGTGATTGTTTATCTTTCTGTCCTTAAGGGACAGATCATGTCTCCCTCTGATTGGTTGAATGGTGTTGCTAAAGAAAAAAAAAAAAACTAAGAGCATTGTGTTGGTCGCTGGCTCAAATCAGTGATGTCATCCCTCAACTAACAGTCAGAGCTTTGCAATAACAGAGCATTTCAGTAACCTTGACTCCATTCAGAGGTTGGTCAACGTTGCAGTGTTTCAGATATTCACTGTCCTAGACAATAGAGCTGGGTTCCTCAGTGGTACCAGAGGGTGGCGGTGATGGGGACGAAGGCGGTGAAGGGGATGGTGTGGTGGGGATGAAGAGTACAGAGCAGGCAATGTGAGCACAGTGGTCAGCCATGTCAGCGATAGATCCAGACTCCTCAGCCATCCCACACTCAGAGTCACATCCTTGCCCACACACATGACTCCCTGCTGCCACGGACTGGCTGAAGGACAGTGGCGCTAGGCTGAACAGCTGCTCCACACGGACACACATGCATACAAAAGCTCCATATTTCACACATTGTGTATGTCTGAGAATCAGAAATGTTTAGATATGTCTGTCCAAGGTGCTGTCGGAGCTTCTCATCGCAGAGGAAACCGCCTTGATTCGGCATAGGCAGCTGGTGATGACATATCCGGTTGGGGGGGAGGGTTCTGCAGTTCCTATCTACCTCAGCTATGCTAACACTGGGTAACTGTAGTAGTACTGATCTCAGAATACGTCAGGGTAGAAAGGCTAATAGACAGTGTTGTTACCAGGTTCTCTCTCAAGACATTACTGTTCCACAATCAGGTCTGGCTCTAGTTATGGGCAACATGAGCGGGCAATTGTAGCTCTGGTCCCCCGACCAAGATCTATTTAATACTAATACAAAACTCTTAACTCAGTCGTGGTCTGAACGTATCATTGAGAAGAAGAATTGCAAAATACTCAGTTTGGTTGTGACTAAGTAATTCTCCTTATCTCAGTCATTAGCCTTGTTTATACATGGTGCTAACATGTGTCCTGTACTCGTCCACATTCTGATCGTGCCCACATGGTAGGTGTTGCATCTCCACCTCTAAAATGTCTTGCGTCCATTCAGCATCTGTATTATAACCAGATATCCTGGTCCCTCACTGTATGTAAATTATATAGTAGATATTTTATTTGTTGTATTAAGACATTTTGATAATTTTTGATATTCATAAGACAGTAGCGTGCCCTGGCAATTATTTTACGGGACGTTTTCCGGATCATTTTAATGTGTAGTTAGTCTAGGCAGCGATGTAAAGTTGAGTTGTAGTAATCATGGCTGAATACAGACTGGGCACGCAGGGTTCCATGGGGCCCTGAACTCCACGGAGACCAGCTGATTTTCTTTGTCATTCCCACTTCAAGAAGCAAGTAAACATTTTGTATCTCAAATGTCACCTGATTATTATAGCGACGACGCACCTCAGCCATGATTTTTTCCCCAGCATTGTCGAGCAGAAACCTGCAAGAAAAAATGTCACTGTCCAGTTTACCTGTGTATCCTGCACATAAGACTAAAACACTTGCAACTTGATATTACCGTAACAAGCATTGTTATGGTAAAATGTGTAGAATTGCAGGAAATGTGCTTAATGCCTCAAAAATGTCTCTCATTCCCACAATAAAATACACTAAAACAGCATGCTTTATCATGTTGGAATTCATCTAGAGTTGCACAGTGTGCTTAAAGAACCTAGACAATACAATATGAAGACAAACAAAAAGAAACAGGGAACAGTAAGACAAGAACGTTATACCAGGCTGCTTTAAAACAGCTAACGTAATGCCTGACATACACAGACAGCATTACTATAGGATGATGGGAGATGCATTTTGCTTATACGTTCTGTTGTGGAGTAACTTAAGGAATGCTTTGCTAGCACGTGCTGCTCGACTGCAAACAAATGCCACGTGTACAAGCAGCCCAGTGGTTTGGGGGTGCTAACATTACCACAATGTGCCACTCAACCATACATGAATGATTTCTTACATCAAGGCCCAGCTCACGTCATGACGCCAAACTAAAATGGAGCTCTCTGAAACAGTGACAATCCACTTGTTTTACAACCCCATTTCCAAAAAAGTTGGGATGCTGTGTAAAATGTAAAGAACAAAAAAGAATGCAATGATGTGCAAATCATTTAAACACTATACTCAATAGAAAATAGTACGAAGACAGCATTTTAAATGTTGAAACAGAGAAATGTTATTGTTTCTTGAAAAAAATATGCCCAATTTGAATTTGATGCCAGCAACTTGTTTGAAAAAAGCAGGGACAGGGGCAACAAAAGACTGGAGAAGTTGTGTAATGCTAAAAAAGAACCTGGTGGAACATCTCACAACTAATTAGGATAATTGGCAACAGGTCAGTTACATGATTGGGTATAAAGAGCCTCCCAGAGAGGATGAGTCTTTCAGAAGTGAAGATGGAGAGAGGTTCACCACTCTGTGAAAGACTGCGCGAGCAAATAGTGCAACAATTTAAGAACAACGTTTCTCAATGTAAAATTGCAAAGAGTTTGGGGATCTCATCATCTACGGTACATAATATCATTAAAAGATTAGGGGGGTCCGGTGAAATCTCTGTACTCAAGGGACAAAGCTGGAAAACAATACTAGATGGCCATGATTTTCGAGCCCTCAGACAGCACTGCATTAAAAACAGACACAGTTCTGTACTGAACATCACTGTATGGACTCAAGAGCCTTTAAGAAAAGCATTGTGTGTGAACACAGTACGTAGTTGCAGCCACAAATACTAGTTAAAACTCGACCATGCCAAAAAGAAAACATATAAACGAGATCCAGAAATGCTGCCGCCTTCTCTGGGCGCCTGAGCTCATTTAAGATGGACTGAGGCGAAGTGGAAAACTGTCCTATAGTCTGACAAATCAAAATTTGAATTTTTTTGGGAATCATGGACGTTGCGTCCTCTGGGCTAAACAGAAGATGGACCATCTGGCTTATTATCAGCGCCCAGTCCAAAAGCCAGCATCCGTGATGGTATGGGGGTGCATTAGTGCACATGTGAAGGCACCATTAATGCTGAACATTATATACAGGTTTTGGAGCAACATATGCTGCCATCCAGACGTCTTTTTCAGGGAAGGCCTTGCTAATTTCAGCAAGACAATATCCCATTCTGCACGTATTACAACAGCATGGCTCTGTAGTAAAAGAGTCCAGGGGCTAAACTGGCCTGCCTGCAGTCCAGACTTGTCACCCATTTACAACTTTTGGCGCATTATGAAATTAAAAATACGACAAAGGAGACCCTGAACTGTTGAGCAGTTTAATTTCTATATCAAGAAAGAAAGGGAAAACATTTCACTTTCGAAACTGCAGCAATCGGTCTCCTCAGTTCCAAAACGCTTACGGAGTGTTGTTAAAAGAAGAGGTGTGGCAAAACAGTGGTAAATATGCCCCTGTCCCAACTTTTTGGAAACGTGTTGAATCAAATTCAAAATGGGTATGTATTCTTCCCATAACAATAACATTTCTCAGTCTCAACATTTGATATGTTTTCTTTGTACTATTTTCAATTAAATATAGGGATAAATTATTTGCATATCATTGCATTCTGTTTTTATTTGCATTTCACACAGCGTCCCAACTTTTTTGGAATTGGAATTGTAGATTAAAACTGAGCTCAACCTACTCTACCATATTATTTAACTAATTATTAGTGGAATTTTGTTGTTATTGACAGGAAAGTGGGACGGAGAAGCTAGGGAGACAGGTAAGTACAGTGCACAGCCAGTGGGCTGAGCTCGGGCTCAAATCCCTGTCACTAGGGGGCATGGGTGGTCCAGAGTCAAGAGGTTAGCCCGCCAAACCAGAGTCTGGCACAGATTCCACCATATTTCAATGTTTGTCGTTTTTCAGCTACGTCCCAGGTAGACCAAACTAATCCAATAAAGATTTTTTTCCCATGTTATCTTACTATAGTTGTTTTGATCAGTTAGTCTCCTTTATCATTTTTCTGAACTCTGACAGTTATTCATGAATGCAGTTTGCTTGGGATTAAAACAATCTAATTAATGGATGTTTTAATTCGGTCTGCATTTCAACAATAACTACACATCACTTTACGGCAGGCGCCACCCTCAGGGTTTTACCGTGTCATTAAAGTTAGGTCTTGTGATCAATGTAATGTGTTGTCAGTGTTACATTATAATGATGAGACGGACCCAGTAACTCACCTATTCAAAGTCACAGTCACCACGTCACAGTCATTAACAAATACGGGTGGTAATTCTACATTTCACACAAAAATGAAAGAAATACGTACACCGGGAGTCATTGTTACAACCACACCAGCTTTATATGCTCTTTATAAATGCACCTGTGTTTATGCCTTCAGACCTTAAGGACCTGTGATATAACGTATACATTGCACTGCTAAAGGAGCTACAGTATATATTACATGTAGTGCATGTTAAAGAGTTATTGTAATAATATTTACATTGGAGAACAAATCTCTTTTCATACGTCAAGATATGCTTTAGCCTGTTGTAAGACTGAAGGGCTGTAAGGGCTAAAACTTTTGTGTCGACTATCCTGATGCACTGAGAAGAAAAACAAAAAATGTTCTGAGATTCACGCCACATCTTTAAATACAGACATCCCATCCTCCTTTCTTTCTTCATGCACTTACTAAACTTTGTGCTCTGACCAGGTTAGGACCAACCATGTATAGTATAACTAACCATATAAGAAAAGCCTGGGGTTTTCACATTGTCTGTGTCGAACCAAGCACTCGGTCCCTGCAACCACACACCAGCTAATGTTATGGGTGTAGCGTCAGCTGAGCCGCCCTGAGCCCTCAGTCATCCCTTGCTCTTACAGAGTGGTGTTGTGTCACCCATAGCAATGACACAGACATCTGGTCAGGTGACTGGGGTGTCCAAGGGTCATGAGGAAGGAAGAACGCGAATGACCCGGATCAGAACAAAGACTGCCGATGTTTATGGAACCTGATCATCCAGCAATGGTGGTCAGAGATTGGATAAACAACACGTCTGACGTCATCTTATTTCCATGTACAATCATACACTCTGTCCATATTTTATTTAAATGGACTATCAGCTTATAAAATGCAGACAAATCACTGCTTTTCTCTGGCATACAGTAGTCCTTCCTAGTTGGATATTGAAAAATTCAGGCATTGAGAGACATAAAACCTCCTCCCAGACGTTTCGTGTTGAAGTACATCTCATTACGTGTTCAACAGAAGATGTATAAGGCTGGGTTTACACCTCCCAAACACACTACTCCTGAGCTGTATACCAAATAACTTCCATAAAACTACAGAGGCAAGACATATTTATGAATGGATGTCAGATAATAATCCCAGTAATTTCAATGGCCTTTTCAAGATATGAATCCACTTCATATTAATAAATACTATTCACAAACAAATTTCTTTTTCATTAGCTTTAATCTTTCAATATCATCCTGTCCCTTTTAGAAGATTATAATCAGAAAGATACAGATTTGAAGCCACTGGTTGGTTGTTTTAGATCAGTGTGTTAGCTGTGAAAGGACCACACTTATTTAACAGAGACAGCTCCTGATTGATTCTCCTATTAGCTTTACATGCTAATGTTTAGAATTAGAGATTATGTTTGGTGAATGCATTACTCAGAACAGTAGCTTTCAGCAGCTAGATTAGATGACATTGTGATGTAAAAAAACAAAATACCCTCTATCTTTAAAGACAAAACCATGTTTGGTTTTCCTGCACTTGAAACTTGAAACAAATTACATACTGTTTAAATTAGAGCAACTATATAATAATTTTTTCTAGGTTTTAGTTTAAAGCATTATATCTAGGTTGCTACCACAGTTAATTACAAGCTCCTATGGTCAAATCATTAAAGTTTGAAGATGTCATAGGGATTAATAGTTGAGAGGGACACTACCAAAAATGACAAAGAATAGCAAAGAATAGTTAAAAAAAAACACTGACCGATGGGCCAATGTAAGTTCATGTGTTGAAAACAAAATTTACACAAGCCTATTCTAGTTATTAAGCCATATTGGAATAACTGTATCAATAAATAATTTGGAAGGCCTTTAAGACCGAAAATGTACCTGCTAAATCAGGTCAAAACCAAAGACTGGTCTAAGCAGTACATAGTAACACAACGAATACATTGTTTTAAAAATAAAAAAAGATTTGTATTTTTAGTTGTCATTTGGATTATACATGAACATATATGGAAAAGACTACATCATTTTTTTTTTAATTCTTATTCATTTATTATTAAAAATGCAACAAAACCAACAACAAATGCCCATATACCCAAGAAGATCAACCAAAGCACAAAACAAAAATAATAGGCTTAGATCGCAATTATATTTGTCATTACATAAACCTATATACCGAAAATTACTAACGAATTCCCTCTTTATTGGCTTCTAATGGTGTTTTCAGAACATAAAGCGATTGAAAAGGTCAAGGTTTGTTAAACAAAATGAAAATGATACATTCCTCAAGCATTATGCAAATTGTAATCCTAAAACAGAACAAAGAGCCGCAACAAAGCCCACCAGTTGAGCGACAATAAACCCATTTTTGCTTATAGGTGCAATCGAAAGTAGGATGAAAGCAGAAGACCTTAAAAGTTTATTTTAGTAGGATTGGGTCTAGGCCTTATAAATATTACATTTGCGTCATTTGAAAAACTTGCAAAAATTTATAAAGTTTTTAGGCTACTTAATTTGCTATAAATTAAGAATGGTTGATTTAGAAGGTTCATGTATGTACAAAATGTGTAGGCTACTGCAAACTATAGCCTACAATGACGATGAGTTTAACATGAGCTAATCGTCTAAAACTGATTTTGACCCATATAGTGTCTTCCTGGATAATTGTTGGGATTATAAATAAATCGAATAATCAACGTGGTAGATTTCCCAATAAGAAATATGACTATGATGACAAGACTAAAAACGTATTTTTACGACACTGATGTGAAAGGAACCTCTAGCAACAGATGTCCATGCACAATTCTCGGGTTGTGTTTGAAATTTCACAAGAATTGCGTTTGGACAATCAACTGCAAGGGCTCAAAGTGTGTCTCTTCAAACGTATAGCTCTCATAGCTCAAAATATATTTCTCATTTAATCAATCAAATATCTTGTATCATTATCTTTAAATATGTAACACTTTCAATGTCAATCGAATCATGCACCTGACTTACCACGGATTATCATATTTGAAGTATAATAAGTTGCAGGCAATAGAAAGATCATATTAATTAATTTATTCTGGATATAATTAAAGTAGCTAATAAAGTTTAAAAAGCAGTCGGCACACTGCCCTAATGCAGCGAAACTTCAATCTCCTTAAACGTTTTATAATAAACCAGCAGGTCCAATAACACATGCAAATTACACATTCCCAATTCGATAGCTTATAAATCGCCAATTGTAATGATAACACGAATAATTTTTTAAATCAACGAAGGCCCTCAAGGTTACACAATTTCCCAGTACAAAACTGAAGTAACTTCTTAATGATATGTCATAATAAGCCCACATGAAATGATGGCTGATTATGTGAGGATTACTCTAAGCATCAGCATTTGGTACAAAATAATCAGAAGAAACGCACACTTTGGAACGAGGCGTTCTTCAAACTCCATTCCGGTTGCGTTTTCCCCTATCTGCACCTGTAAGACGCATCTTGCACATATAGTTCCCACATCATTATAAAGCCAAACACAGGCCATTGACATCTACTTCATAATCTTCCAATCGTAGAAACATTGGTTACCGTTTGGTGGTTTATAATAGTAATTTTATAAGGCGACAAAGCCGAACATTTCTCATGCGAGGAAGAAGAGGAAATGGTTCAAACGCTAATGCACCTGCTCCTCCGCGGTCCCAAACAGGATGTCTTGTATACTCCAGCTTTTAGAAAAATTATAAGAAGCGAAAAAAACGGTTATCTGAGTAAACTCGTGGCGCTCCTTCAACTGGCTATTACTTGATAGGACGACTGCATGGGAATGGCACTGCGCGCTCGCTATTCTGATATCCAAAGGCCTTTCTTGAGCTCTGCTCCACTAACAATAACGGTGTTAGCGAGATGGACGGCAAGAGGGAGTGGGGATGGTCTTCGCTTGGTACTGAATTTGAATAACACCACGGGGTGATAAAAGTCCATTGTGCAGAAGTAATGAATCTGCGCTGTCTCTGATAGCACACACAAGCCAACAGCTGCGAATGAAGAACTAGCAACCTTTTAAAGATACAACATCCCTATTTTGCCTCTCCAAGGCATTTATTTTCAATCAAAACACTGTTATCCTTGCAAAACGTAGGCTATTGTCCATAGCCTAATATCGTTCCCCCTCTCGGTCTTGTTTCCATGTCTATTTATACAATTTGACCCAGTAACCGCACTAACAAATAGGCCTACTGCATATTAACTAGTTTTTTCATAAATATATTTGAAATTGATCATGAATGGCCAGTTGCTGGCTTTTCAAAGACCATGAGATCAAGTTCATTAGTCTAGAAATAAACAATCACTAAGGAATACAAGCTGATGTAGGTATATAGCCAAGGCATACAACTCATTTCTCAAAAGAATGGTGCGCATTTCGATCTTCTAGAGCTTTTAGTTGTTGTTTTGAACCAGCCCACAGTGTTGTCCTGAATGATGCAACCTACAGTAAACAAATCGTTGAGCAGATGGAGGTAAAAAACTGTAGCATAGCCTACCTGTGTATATTGCCTGGAGGTGAGCACTGTTGAACATTTATCCACACATGCGCAGAAGCTTTGGGAAGCTGCCGAAAAAGTCGAATCCGCAAGCACTGTTTCTAAATTGGCCAGAAAGAGGACCTCCTTTTTTAAAATAAAATCTTCAAAATAGAATAACATTTTGTATATGATCTGTGACATTCAAACGATAGAACCACAATAAATATGTGTACTTGAGCTTCAGAGGCTTTAGACCAGGTTTCAGCAAAAAGAGGAAAGGCGAATTCGGCATGCCAGTGATAATTAGCCTATTATTAAAATTATTACAATTTATTACCTATTATTGTAATCTTTATTTTTTTCGCTTTTTGGTAGAAAATAATAACACTGTTAACTCACCCAATATTCAGCTAAAATGTGTATGTTTAATTTGGGAAGAGACGTGGTCGTGTTAGACAACGTACGAAATATTTGTATTTTTAAAAAAACAACTTGTTTTGACATAGTTGGGGTCAATTTGCATTTTAAAAATTATGTTTTATAATTATTAGGCCTAGGGGAATTATTTTCCAGCCCCCTGAATGTTCCTTCTGACAAAAAATCCCTGCTTTTGCCCTATCGTAGCTCTGGTTTATACTCCTCTTTGATACATTATGGAGAAGTGACCGCCTTAGGGGTTGGGCTCTCCTCTCCATTTCTTTTTAAGAACATTATCAGTAAGTTTCCTTCATTGCATTGCACTCCTTTGAGGGTAGTGAGTTAACATTTCCTTGGCTGGGAACATCTTCTCACTTTCGATGCTCATTTGCTTCTTAAAGGGCCTGCCCGCTGCTGCCTTTTCACAGCCATGTCAGAATAATTATGTGCTGGAGGCCCTAGATCACTGGAGATTATGGCTAGAGAAAGGGAAAGGACGTGTTATTTTTGGGGCTTGCGAAACATAAATCCCGAGTTTAAATCTTCAACATACTTGAACAGAAAGGACTGGAATTTTTGATTTGGTCTCTGTAGGTCTTAAATGGTCAGATCTACAGAGACCAAACCCTGGAGGGTGATGTAACATGTCAGGTGAATACATCCTACTACCCATGGTGTCATGTGTCCAAATGGTGGTGCTATAAACACCTTTGACTAAAAAAGGTCATCCCCTCCTCCTTGTTTGACAAACGACATCACCATAATGATCAACCGCCATTTTGAAAAAGTAATATGTCTGTCAACATCTTTGTACAACCTCTCTTCAGACACAGCAAAAATGATTTCTAAAACAAATTGTTTACAACTTCTATGGAACATAATCTTCAAAATCATGAATGAACTTATGACATGTTAAACACCATGGCCGCTGTTAGACAGTAAACTTCAGTGCGTTTGGCCTGTATATTTAAGTTTTTTTTTTAGAGTGAATGGAGACCCCTACTGATCATGCATCTTAAAAGTGACCTCACCTTGTCTCAGACATATCACAACCAACTTCAATCCCAACCAAAACTTGGTTCTGGTATGCACCAGGTCATTTGGCGAGGGGGATGCACTGCTGTGTCTGCTTTCATAGGCTAGAATCAAATTCTACTCTTATTTTGTCTAAACTAACGTTTAGTGTGCAAAGTGGAGCATTTCAGGGATGTAGAGCCAGCGATGTCGTCCAAACCAATATATTTGCAGGATTGCAATCAATAAGCAGTCCTATTAAAACACTACTAATGGTGATTACATGCATGTGAATGGCAAAAAATATAAGTTAATACGTATATACAGCTCTGGAAAAAATTAAGAGACCACTCCTAATTTTTCTTAAATCAGCATCTCTACATGTACTGTATGGCAGCCATTCCATTCCAGTGTCTGTTAAATTCCAACACAAGCACACCTCATTTTACTTAATGAGGTACTGATTAGGTGATTACCTGAACCAAATCTAATTTAACAAGGAAAAGTATAAAAAACACTGCTGTGGTCATCACTATCCTCTTGCAATAGGACTAGCTGGATGGCAAAAACAGTGCAAGTAGTACCTAAAGGTAATTTGAATAAAAAAATAACTATTCAGCATGACAAAAGAGTTTTCAGTGAGGAAAAGAAGGGTTCAATTCTGGCTTTACTGGGAGAGGGATACAGGGATACAACAGCTGGGGTGAAGTGCACGGTGAGGATGATTCGAAACAGGCTCCTAAGGGCAGGGCTGAAGTTGTGCAAAGCTAGCAAAAAGCCCTTCATCATTGAGAAGCAAAGAAGAGCCAGGCTGAAGTTTGCAAAAGACCATAAGGATTGGACCGTAGAGGAATGGAGAAAGGTCATCTTCTCTGACAAGTCAAATTTTCAGCTTTGCCCAGCACCTGGTCGTCTAATGGTTAGACGGAGACCTGGAGAGGCCTACAAGCCACAGTGTCTCACACCCACTGTGAAATTTGGTGGAGGATCGGTGATGATCTGGGGATGCTTCAGCAAGGCTAGATTGTCTTTGTGAAGGAGGACTGATAATTCTGCAGTGGTCTCTTGATTTTTTCCAGAGCTATAAATGAAAAGGCGTAAGCTTTTTTCCAAGTTCTCATTTACAATGACAACCCGGCATAACAATTGCAAGATAACCCTTAGTTTCACAAGGCTTATCGATGCGCGAGGGCAGCGAAGGCAGCGAAGGCTATCCCGTCTGGTCTGGACCAACAGAACGTATACTGTTGCACAAGTCACAGAAAATGTTAATGTTGGTTATGGGAGGAATGGGTCACAACACACATTGCATTGCGCCCTGATGCGTATGGGGCTGCGTAGCGGCAGACCGGTCAAAGTGTCCAAGATGACCCCATCCACCGTCGAAAGCGCCTACAACGGGAACACAAGTGTTGGAACTGGACCTTAGAGCAATGAAAGGTCGTCTGGTCCGATGAGTCCCGTTTTCTTTTACATCATGTGGAAGGCCTACTAGGTGTACTATGCCAAGGTGTACTATGCCGTTTACCTGGGGAAATGATGGCACCAAGATGCACTGTGGGAAGACGACAAGCCGGTTGAGTGTAATGGTCTGGGCAAGTTGTGCTGGGAAACCCTGGGTCTGGGAATTCATGTGGACGTCAATTTGACATGTGCCATCTACCTAAACATTGTTGCAGACCAGGTACACCCCTTCATGGCAACGGTATTCCTTGATGGCAGTGCTGGCATTATCCAGTTGGCCTCTTTCAGCAGGATAATGCACACTGCCGCAATGCACACATTGTTCGGGCATGGTTTGAGGAACATGGGTGTAACATGGACTCCAAATTCTCCAGATCTCCATAAGATTGAGCATCTGTGGGATGTGCTGGAACAAGAAGTCCGATCCATGGCAGCTCCACGTCGCAACTTACAGGATTTGGAGGATCTGCTGCTAATGTCTTGGTGCCAGTCACCACAGGACTCCTTCAGGGGTCTTGTAGAGTCCATGCTTTATTGTACAGACCATGGAAAAAAATAAAACAGTGCCAAACTAGTTCAAGCTTGCTGGCGGTCATACCTCTCCTGGTGCTCCCCTTTCTCCCAGCCCCAATGTAGCTTTATTGCTTGAAGCTGTATCTTCTTAGGGCTGACAAACTGGTCAGCGTTCAGCAGCACTCTTCTGCTGGCTTTTGCTTTTCCAGGGGCGCTGTCCGCAGTCCTGAACCTCCAGTGTCCTGCTCTTTTGGGATAGCGATGCAATGCTAACTCCCTGGCAGGTATACCCCACTACTACATATATATTGTAGTGGGGGCCTACTGCACCAGCGTGAGGTCTGACGATGAGTCTGAGGATTTCATCCTGGTACCTAACTGCAGTCAGGTTACCGCTGACTGGCAGGTGGAGGTCTGTGCGACACTCCAAGGATATGCCTCCCCAGACCATCACTGACCCACCACCAAACCGGTCATGCTGGATGATGCTGGAGGCAGCATAACGTTCACCACGGCGTCTCCAGACTCTTTCACGTCTGTCACATGCTCTCATCTGTGAAAAGAACGACACGCCAATGGTGAACCTGCCAATTCTGGTGTTCTCTGGCGAAGGTCAATCTCACAGGTCCCACTAGAGATCGGGCCCTCATGCCACCCTCATGGAGTTCAATTTGTAGGGCTCTGGCAGTGCTCCTCCTGTTCCTCCTCACACAAAGAAGCAGATACCAGTTCTGCTGCTGAGTTGATGCCCTCCTACAGCTCTGTCCAGCTCTCCTCATGTATCTCCCCCATGAGACTGTACTCGGAGACACAGCAAACCTTCTTGCAACGGCACGTATGGATGTGCCATCCTGGAGGAGCTGGGCAAAACGCTAAACTAGAGAAGAATCAGTCAGGAAGGATAAGGAGAGAGCAATTGTCTGTGGCCACCACCTGCAAAACCATTCCCTTTTTGGGGGTTGACTTGCTGTTGCCTCTCCAATGCACCTATTGTCACTTTCTTTTGCACCAAAACAGGTGACACTGATTCACAATTGCTTATGCTTCCTAACTAGACAGACTGATATCCCTGAAGTTGAATTGAATAACTTGGTGTTATACTTAGATGATTGTTTTCCCTTAATTAATTTGAGCAGTGTATAGATATGGATTAGATACTTAGCAGGTGCAATGATTAGGTAGCATCTCAGATAATTTACTTCTGAAGGAGTAAGGAGTGATACTTTCTTAAGTATTTTTAAGTGTGAAAGTAATTTGTAATTCGTTCCAGTCATTGGCAGCAGAGAACTGAGGCCAAATGAAGTGTCTACTTCAGGAATAATCAGTGTAAGGTATGTAAAGCACAGATATCTAATGAGTAGGCATACAGTGAGGAGAGAGTTGGTACCAGTGAGTCTGGCATTGTGTATGCTGTGAACATAAATGTCACAGAGGTGAGTATTGTAAGGGGCACTGGAAACAATGAGGATGGCAATGTTATAATCTGCATCTAATTTATTCAGGTAATTGTTAGATGAGATCCTGTAAATTACATTGCCAAAGTCTATAACTGGTAGGAGGGTCATTTTTACAAAATTACGTTTTGTGGCAACGCCGCAAAGGAGACTTTGTTGCAAAACAGGAAACCAATTCTGGTTTTGATTTTAAACTGGAGGTGGCTAATGTGGGTCTGGAAAGAAAGTAAACAGTCTGACCAGATACAGAGATACTTAAGTATCGACATACTCTAACTTTTCCATCCAAGGTGAGAATCTTTGTAAGGTGGGCCGGTACAGGTTCTTTACGATTGAAGAGCATGCATTTTGTTTTACTAGAATTGAGGAGTAGTTGGAGATCAATGAAAGTGGGTTGTTTGTTTGTAAAGCTACGTTGAAAGATAGTTAGCAAACAGGGGCCAGATACAAAATAGTGCTGTCTGCGGGATCATGAATGAGAGAGTCACTGGCCATTTTTGATATATACAGAGAATAAGGTTGGCCCGAGAATCAAACCCTGAGGGACACCCATTAAATAAGCCAGTGGTCTAGACAGCAATCCCTCAGATTTTATGCAATAGTTTATGCATTCGTTTTTGGAACCTGGCTAAGCAGTTCTTTGAGAACCCAACGCAGCTGAGTCTTGATTGGTATGGGGTGATTAACAGAGTTAAAGGCTTTCACCAGGTCAATAAAAACAGCTGCACAGTGCTGTCAAGGGTCACACAATTTGGCCCCTACACAAACATCCCCCATGTGACCCCTTGAAATTGACTACCCATTCCCTTATGTAACCAGCTCTATTTTTTCCCTTATACCATCTCACAAAACTAAAGAACCTATCTAGCTGACACCCACAGACCACGGTGCGGCCCCACTTGAGACGCAGAACAGGAACAAAACACACTGCAAACATTTATATTAATAATAAAATACAAAAACCGTAACAGCAACAATTTACAAAATGGTCGGTGGATAGTAAGATAAGTAAAAGTGGTGGGAATGAAAAGAGAATGCTAGTTCAAATAATAAACACTATAAAGGTTTAATTGCCTTGTATAAAGATATTTGAAAGTTATTTACAACCATCTGTTAAATGTAGTTACCAAAACCTGCTCCTCTCTGCTCATGGGACAGATAAATAATGATCGTGTTGAACCCCTGTGGAACCACCTCTGCGCTGTGAATAGGTCATCTGTCCATGTAACGCATGCAGGTACCCTGTATGTGTGTTTGTGTTTTTCCCCTCCTGCCGTTTCCCCAGGTGTCCCTTATGTTCCTGATTGTGCTCGTTGGTGTTTCCCACCTGGCAGTCATGAGTGCAGTGCCTGACTGCTGAGGTGGACCAATCAGTGGACACCCCTCTTAATTGCACCACCTGTTCCGTTTTCCATTACCCAATCGCATCACACATCCCTGGTTTAAAAACCCAGTCAGTTGGTTCTCCCAAAGAGACTCTTTTGCTTTACCCCACATGGACATAGACACTCTTGGGATACATACCCTTTTTGATAGACAGACACTTTGTTCATACATACATCACTTACTTTAGCACATACATCTCATTTTGTCCTGTTTCATGTGAGTATGTATTGCTGTGGTGTTTTGTTTGGTGTTGTCTAGTCAATTGTTTGCTGTGTGCTGTTTAGTCCTTGTTCAACCTCTGTGTTTTTGTTTATCCCTGTGTGCCTGTGAAAAGGGGTTTTTAGCAAGTCGCCCTTGGGCATACACAACCCGTAGGAAAACTTTGTCTAAAAACACTAGTTAGAACTGGCCACCCACTGTATTTTTGTATTGGTTAGTAATTAGCTAAGCGGTTCTTGAGGCAGGCAAGTTCAGTTTAGGGGGGGTTTTGACTATTATTTCATTTCTTGGGTCCAGCTCAGCCCCTTTTCCCTAACCCCTTTACTGTGTGTTTATAATAAACGTTTTATGTTTGACAGTAGCTTTGGTTGTCTGTGTTGTTTGTTCTCACTGTTCATGTACACTACACCACTTTGCATGAGTTTTATGTTACGGGTCTCTGTACCATCCACCCTAGACTGCTAGAGCCATAGGGTTCGTAACAGTCTAGCATAGCTTTAGATACCATATCAGGATTTCATCCATGATAGGAAGCCTTGCCGATACCATTATATCCAATCTAGAACTGTCCAGCACACTACACAAGTCTTGTGTTGAAGAGGTAGCATTGTCAAATTTAGCCTTAAAGAGCTGCATTGTCTCCATATTAGGACAGAATAAACAAATTCTACTTAAAGATACCATATACAGCTCTGGATAAAATTAAGAGACCACTGCAAATTGAACACTTCTGTCCCTCACTCAAAACCTTCCTTTTCTGGAAAGGAAAGAAAAAGGTGCAGTGGTCCCTCAATTTTTTCCAGAACTGTATTTAGTTACAATAATATACTAAGTGGTGAGCATAATGAGATGAAGGGATACTGTATAGTGTATATCCTGTACATGAATTTACTGTCCATGTCAACATGGAGATTTACAGTTTGATTACATCTAGATATTATCCAAATACATGTAGAAAGATGTACAAAGTTTTGGAAGTAGTATGGCGAACTAGTATAGTGTAGTAGTGTAGCAGTAAAGTAGTAAAACTGTTTAGTTAGCAGTTAACAGAATGCAGTGAGCATTGTCTTATTAGCCTCTGTGGGGCAGATTATTAAGGGCCACAGCTCAGGAAAATCAAGACTGACCTGTACTGCACCTGCTCTTCGCCTACTGGCTGCTTTTTGTCACAGCGGTTACCTGGTGTCACCACTGATCTTGCCTGCTTGCAAGTAGGATCTGGTTGTACTATGTGGAGTGCTGACTACTGTACCCTTGCAAGTAGGATCTGGTTGTACTATGTGGAGTGCTGACTACTGTACCCTTTCTGCGGATCATACTATGCGTCACAGTTTACCTCTGCGGCAGGTAGACACAGACCCAAACCACACAATTATTGAAGGAGGTGAGGATGGACTTGATGATTGATGTGTAGTGCTGAGCCAGCACAGACTGGGTGATTTTTTTTTTTTTTTTAGCTGCCTTAAATTGTGCATTTACTGGTGGGGTGGAGTTGGGAAGCTTTCCTGAAGTCAACCACCACCTCTATGGTTTTGTCATAGTTGATATGTGTAAAAACAATTCCCCTGTACACACTTTATGCATCAGTATGTTAACATGTATTGATGTTCAACATATTTGGCTAAACATCAAAAATGTAAAATATTATTTTCAGTTTGTCGCTACTGAGTCCTGCCTTTGTAGCACAGTATTTTTCTGCATAGTACAGAATACATTGCATTACAGTGTTTTACAGGAAACAAATATGAATATACAGCTCTGGAAAAAATTAAGAGACCGCTGCACCTTTTCTTTCCTTTCCAAAAAAGTTGAAAAAGAAGGTTTTGAGTGAGGAACAGAAAATTTTAACCCTTCTGTTCCTCACTCAAAACCTTCCTTTTCAACTTTTTTGGAAAGGAAAAAAAGGTGCAGCGGTCTCTTAATTTTTTACAGAGCTGTATTTACATACACTACCCTGATTTAATGATTTGATGATTTAGCAGGGTTGGAGAAACCAATACAGTAGCTCTCCAAGAACAGGGTTGGTTTAAATCTACAGGATGGTACATTTTAACCAACCAGGAACACAATGGAGGAGCCCTGGTTTAGAGCCCAGACCCGGATGAAGTTATTGGTAAATTACAAATTAGATCAACTTTGTGAAATCATAAATAAGGCCTAAAGTTCCATACCACCTAATCAAGCTGAACATATATCTTGTGTGATGTTTTTTTTGGGGGGGGGGTTCAAATTGTTTTATGCAATTTATGTCTTTCATGGTGTTTTTTGTGTGTTAAATAAATACAACAAAAATAACAGTTACACTGCAGAATTGTTGCAATGGTGTTATTGTATTTCACACTCATATTTGATTTCTAATAGTTATACTACACTCTTGACTGTAATCTTTTATAGTATAGGTTTTAGTAGACATAGACTCTGGGATGGCAAATACCCTAATTGTTAAGACATTCATGTGTTGAGGAACCAGAAGGTTGCTAAATTGAATCCCTGAGCTGGGCAAAGTGAAAAGTCTGTCATTCTATCCTTGAGCAACAAAGTTAACTGTAATTGTATGTTCAGCATAAGAGCATCTGCTAAATGGTTACAATTTAAATAATAAAAACAACATGTCATCCATCTATGAATCTACCGCATGGGGGAAACAATCCTTTTGTTAATATTTGTGTATATGAGTGTAGTCTATTTTTCGAGGTGTATTTTATAATTAATTATGATTTAATTCTTTTATATTTAATTATGATTAACGAGCTTATATAGACCAGTAACAGATACAATACTAACCAGGCCTGCAGCCCACACGTGATAAGTGAATCTCAGTGAAATCTGTAACATAACTCAAGTTATGTTACTATAATAAACAACGTCTGTGTTCATTTGATGATATGGAGACACCGTCAGTCTTTAGATGGATGTGGAAACAGTCTCAAGCCTCTCTGTGAGTCCGTGGAACTGAGGTCTCTTGTTTTCACTTTTCTTGTCATGTTCGCCTTTCTCTCAACTTAAAACAACATACCAATACTTCATGGTTGCTAGGTAACCAGGGCATATGGGCCACAAAAAGCCAGGTGAGGTTGGCTGTGACGTTTGGCATCTCTGAACTGAGCCTCAATAATAAGGCCCTGCACTAAACCATGAGGTTTAGTGTCAGTTACATACCAAACAGGGGTTGGAAGACAGTATCCTCATTAATAAATACAAGACTACATTGAGAATGTTGCTTTTACATTAAATCTGTCAATTTCATCCAGATTTCTGTACTTGTCATGTCCATGTTAAGCTTTTATCGATTACAGGTTATAGTCAGGATCATAGCAAATAACAAATCCAATCTAAAATCAAACCTTCAAAGATTCCACCTCAAAATAAAGAAATCTCTCTGAGGTGTCTGCATATGGACGGTCAAGAATGCGGTTTGTCCTCCCCCCTTGTCTTTGTATGTATCCCTGGTCATAGCACATCTGTGAGCTTAGGGAAGACCCCCCACTGGGCTTTGGGCTAGTGAAGCTCAGCCTATAGCGACTGAGGAAGGGAGACCATTCCTGAATTAATTAGCCCAGTGGCCAGCCATTTACATGACCTCTGACCCTTCAGAGAAAGGTTATTGAGGCCACCAGCGTACCCTACCAAGCTGACCACTCAGAGGGGCTGGGAAAATTCCCTGGTTGGGGGGAGACTGCTGGCTCAAGGGGGTCACACAAGAGAAAGGGAATGGGGCAGAGGGGTGGGGGTTTGTCATGAGTGGAGAGATTCCTTTTGAGACCCATTCCCCACATCCACAAGTGTGTCCCTGATGCTTTGTTGTGACTCTGAGCTACGGCCAAACAGAAGGCTTCAAACAGCCCTATCATACAATGTTTGGCCCCCATTGTTTTCCCCCCTCCCTTTCTTTTGCCCTGCATCGCAATTTATTCTGCCCATTGTATTGGTTTTCTTTTCTCTCACCCTGCTCCTTTCCGTGATTTTTATATGCTCTTTTCTCAGTTTGAAGGCTCTGATTTTCACTGTAGTGTGAGTGCTACACTTCTTGACAGTTTTAAACTACACATTGGGATCTCCTGTGGATTACAAAGTGTGGTTACAGGCTGAGAACAACATATTGAACCAGAAACGAGACAAATTATCTTTAAAAGATGCAAGGATGTGGAAAGACTTCAGTGTGACTGCAAAATGAGTGTTATCAGGTTGACCCACCATTTATCCCTCAGTTAATTCATTACTACTAGTCAATGGCATTTATATGACAGTATTATCATTGGATCTTTGTAATATCAAGAATTAGTCTCTCATTGGACGTCGCACATGAGACCACCATCGGCAACGCACACCGGCCAACTTTTATTTTTTACGCTACCATTATAATTAACACATCTGAATTTGTTGTCCTGAAACCGAGTGCTTACTTGGCATTCATTCAAGCAGAGTGTAAATCATATCCCAATAATATGCACATTTCTTCAATAGGCAGTTTTGTTTCAGCATCAACTATCCCAGAAAACAGCCATAGTTCCAGGTTCACGTCTGGCCGGGGGAGTCCATTGGCGGAGAACGTGAGCGCTCCCTCGGTTCTCCAGCTTGTGACGCTGGTCTGCCTCCTGGTGGGGACTTGACGTCCTCCCTGTCGAGGAGCTGAGAAAGGAGCATGTCTACACACTGTTCCAGGACCCCGCCCAGAACCTTCTGCTCCTCCTTGGAGAAGCGTCCCAAAACGTAGCGGTCAACTGACATTTTACTTGTTGGTCTGCCAATGCCAACACGCAGTCTAGGCATCACCTAGAGGACACAAGCATAAAATTGACTAGTACATTGTAATCCTGCAAAGGAAATGTGTCTTTTCACTCAGCTTCCAATGTCCCCCCCAGACACACCAGTTCCCTTTGGCAGATAGTTCTGAGTATCTCCACCTTAAAATTGTAATCTTGAGTATCTTCTCAAAGCCAGAAGGGAAGGTATAGTATAATAGCCTATCCATCAGGAACACAACTTACATCTGTCTGCAAACACTCAACACAGGACCGCACACCATTATGACCCCTGTCAATCAACAACAGAGAGAGGAGAAGCACGTTGGAAAGATCATGTCATGTCATCAGTCATACTGACAACGGGCTGCAAATGAACTCACCTGGCACTTCCTCCTTGTTTCATACCGAGCTTCCCAAGGGGCTTGTCCAATTCATCATGAACCAGGAGGATGTCCTCAGGCTTGATGCTGTATTTACCCGCTTGATTCAAGGTCATTAAAACAATATAATTTAATAATGTATGCACAGCAGGCCCAGCGCATACTAGTCAAAACACAAAAAATATTAAAAGACATCAAGAAAACAAGAATCCACACCTGCTTTGGCCACTGATACACCGTTTATGTTCATCAGTAGTCGTGGTCGGAGAAGCACGATTTGGGTGTCTTGGATGTCTGACACAATGACCTCACCAGACAACTGCCTATCACCACGCCAGCAATCAGCGACCCCAAGCCGGGCAGAAAGTGCTTCGAGTACTGCCATACCCACACTGTGGCGAGAACCGTTCATTCCCGGGTTGCCCAATCCTACAACCTACACAGGTAGAAGAAAATAAATACTTATTTTTAATATTTGAATATTACATTGCTCTATCTGACAAGTCACATCTTACCTGAGAGGGTACTAAAAATAATCAATGTGTTGGTCTCATAACTGTGCCTAGGAGCTATCACTTAGGAACACTTTTTGTCTAATTCATAATTATGAAGTAGCAAATACAGGTAGTCCATTCTAAGCTAATGACATTGACTGACTACACAATATACAGGAGTAATATTTTTTTTATGTTAACCAGAACTTATGATCAGGTTAGCCCCTATTTAGATATTTATCCACTATTTTGTTTGAACTGAAGAACCATTTTGACTATTTGAATAGCAGAGATGTCATGGCTCACAACTATTAATTTGTGAATTTTTGTGTCTGTTTGGAGTCATTGCAGTAGATCCACACCGAAATCCACAAAGAAATGGTAAATTGAAAGCTACAAAGAAATGGTTAACGGACTACAAAAATAAACATTTTGCAATAGCGATCCCAGTCTCTGGATTTGATGTTGTGAAAACAAAAATGGAAATTATGGTATTTTTACAGATATTTAAGGGACTATTTAAATATACAATTTGTTTAAAACGTTTTAAACTATTTAGTTTTAAGACAATATTTTCGATTACATGGGGGAGATCTCAAATACTCCATTTGTGTTCACTGTTTGAATAGCTACATCAATCAAGGCAAAGTTCCTGTTTCAGTCTTAAGTTCGCGTGACTCCTTATTAGGCTAGTTAACAAATAGTGCCACCCATTAACAAGGAAAGGCTGCATGATACAGTTAGTTAGAAGATTACAGGTATTAAACTGCAGTTATGTGTGATATTTTTGACACAGGAACTTAAATTGTACTGCAAAATGACTGCTGTAAAAAAGTATTTTGGACGCAGCATGCTGGAGTCACACCGCAATCTTTTGTGGATGGGTGGTGTTTGTTGAATGCAAAACACTTAGAAAAGCATTATCTAACGACTTGAACATAGTGATCCGCATGAACTGTCAAGTGCTGCATTATTTGGACAGCTTTTGTTTTTCTTACCAGTCTCCGACGGGAATTTGTGTGGACACCTGCTCCAATACCCATTATTGTTCCAAAGGGTTCAGTTAGCATCGCGCGGTTGATCAGTTTTGATAAAAGTCGTTTCATTGCGACAACTTTAAGCGTCTTGACAAATTCAAAAACACAATTCCAAAGTTTACTAAAAAAAGTGACTTTTGCCATCAATGCAGAGAAGCCACTATAACAAACACTGTCATATTCATGTTCTCGGACAGTGACATTGGAGTGTCAATTGCCTGCTCTCTGTGACTATGAATAGCCCAGATCCAGCCTACATCGAATAAATATTTAAAATATGTATAGCTTATAAAATGTCTGATGTATCTATACAATAGCGAACACAAAAGCCGATACAACAAAAAAAAGTTAGCTCTGTTTGTAAACTAACCCTGCCATTTGATTTCAACATTAACCAAAGAAACTAGTTGCTAAAACACTGAGCTCTTGTTATGCTGTCTTTTCAACGTTACTGCCATCTAGCTTGGAGACTTTTTAATGCACTCATAGCAAATGTGCCCTGTAATATAAACAGACTAGGCCTAGGTTATTACACGTTTGGAAAATAGATATTGTACTGATTTGAAATTAATTTTGTGTTGAAATTATTTTTTGCTTACAGATCATTTTAACAAATGATCAATGATGATGAAACTTCTCAGGTCCATGTAGCCTAAAATGACTATAACTGAATGAATAGGACCAGGCCCGCCGATAGGGGGGGACAAACGGGTCTGTTGTCCCGGGCCCAGGCAAGACTGTCAGCTGGCCTGAATAGGACATACTTTTCATGTCATAAGCTGCCGACCAAGCTTACTTCACGTACATGTATGTCGACTTTTATTTTGTGTGTTCTGTATCCACTAACAGCACATTTACACCAAGTTCAATTCTGGGAATGAGTAAATATAGTTATCAAATAAAGGCAATTCTTATTACCAGTGGAGTAAGTTGGGTAAATAAAGAGCCACACAAAAGTTTGCACGAAGATCATATTTATTGTCCAAATATGCATGGAAAATATATTTTCTTCAAAATGTCAACTGACTTGCTGTTTTATCTGAATGTTATGTCAGTTTATTACTGTCTGAAGTTATTGTGAACGTAGATTATAACTGTTCTGCCTTGTGACTGAAAAGACACTATGGGACACATTCGAGTTCATAGTTAATATATCTGCATTTGTGTCTCATTAGTCTGACTCATTGGTATTACAGGGAATGGCATCCGGGATGGGCTGGCATCTCTCTACCACAGCATTCACCTCTCCGACCTTCACGCCATCGTATGTCCCGGTGATGGTGGTCCAGTGAGTGTCTCCGTTGTGGTATGTCCGGCTCAGCCGACCCGTGAAGGGGATGTCCGCTGTCATCTTCCTGCCGTCCATCCTCACGCCACAGTAGTGGTTGGGAGGGACCAGCAGCTCCACAGAGATGGAGTGGCTGATGGACTCCACCAGGGTGGTTCCCTCTGAAAAACTCACCGTCTGCTCCTTGGTGAAGTCCACAGAGTCTGGGTTGAGAATGGGCACCTTGGCCGTCATGGTGGTGGAGCTGTTGCGACTCTCCCTGCCGATGTTCCAGGTCTTCTCCACAGTGCTGGTCTTCTCCAGCAAGACCGTCTTCTTCACACTGTTGCACTCCAAGTTGGTGACCCTAGCGAGCTGCAAGGCCTCAGGAGGGTGGTTGAACAGCTCAATCCGGTCAGTGGCATACTCTACGTGGGAGATGTGCTGGCTGTAGGAGTCTCTGTTGATGGCCAGGACCTGGTAGTGCTTGTACCAGTACTCATCGCCCTCCCAGGGCAGGAAAAAGGCTTCGTGCTGGGTCACAACTTTTCCCAGACCGTATTTGTTTTTGCCAACGTATATCTCAGTGCCCGGGCAGGTTTTCACAGAATGTTGGGGGACAGCACCATATTTCCCGTCGATCCACTCCAAAAACTCAAAGTCGTCCACGTTGACCAGGACTTCAAACTTGGAGGAGGAATACTCCTTGTCGGCATAGGGGTACTGGCAAAAACTGCCTTTGATTGTGGTGTAAAAGCCAGCTTCGCAGTTGACTTTGCAGATGTAGTCATGTCGTTCAGTGTAGCCATTGTAAATGCCCACAGCACCATTAGGGAGGGACCCTTCCCATTTTACCCATTTGAGGTTAGCGTTTTCTCCATACATAAACAGGGAGTCAGGAACCTGGAGCTCTACATCTGAAATCTCTGTCAGTCTAGGTGGACTGTGAATGTCCAGATCAGGGACAACATCTTCGAGCAGAGGATTAAGTCTAGGATCTGTGACAAAGAACAGAAAGCAATGATGGTAGGTTAGGTTCGTTTATTTTTTTTGTGAGTCAAAATGTGATGGTTTTGAATGAAATTGTCTGGTAGTGAATGTTGGGACAACATCTGTAGACCATGAGACCCAGGGGAAGGCGTTTCATAAAAATGTTTGTGTAATACAGTGTAAAATAATCAGACTAACTGCTGGATGCATCCTGTCCCTCTTCCACCTGAGAGATGTGCTGCAACCGCAGGGCTGAGAGGAAGACTGGGCTGCAGAGCTGCAACACTGCTAGGACAACCAGGACAGTCAGCCTCATCTACACACACACACACACACACCACACGCATGCACATGCACACACATGCATGCACACACACGCATGCACACGCACACACACACACACACACACGCATGCACACGCACACACACCCACGCATGAACACACAAGCACACACACACGCACGCATGCACACACACACGCACATGCACACACACGCACGCCCACATACAGACACACACACGCACGCACGCACACACACAAACACAAACATAAACTTACTCATCTGAAGTGACGTTAGCAGTGCTACATTGTGCATATATTTGTTCACAATCGGGAAAATTGTTTGTGTCTTTTTGCTGGCATTTCCATTTGAATATACACTCTCAATTAAATGATTACATATGAAAGTATGAGAAAAGTTGACCATGATTTTGAGGATTCTCACAAAATGTAATTCCCAGAATGATCCTTTGAAGGAAAGAAAAGTGTAAGTCTTTAAGATTACATACTCTTTCATTTGGAGGTGCTACAAAGCAAAAATAGGTGTTTACCGCTAGAATCTTTATAGTACTATCAAAAATTAGGCTATTTGTTTAGCTACATTGAATAGCTTAGCTGGCCTATCATCACGTCCTCTCATTGTTCCTATTGGCTAGACAAACATAACATACCCTAGTCATTTTAATGTCCCAGATGTATGTATATCATGTTGGTCTGGTCTGTAAGCCTGGGCTGAAACTTAGCTAAGTTCAACCCCCGGATATTAAAAATAAAGTGTGGAGCACGTACTGTATAACTATTTATGTCCAAATTACCTTTAGGAAAAATAAACCCAATATGGTGCTGATTTTAGGTGGTTTGGAGATTTGTTTTAAATATATGCTTACACTTCCCCATAACATATGAAGTGTGTAATGGCTGTGTGAAGAAAACTGAACCATGGATTACAGTTTCTCTAGGCCCACAGATTACATTCAGGGTGGGGGACCATCTGTCATCAAGCTGTAACGTATGAGTATAGAAAGATGTAAATATACCAATCAGCCATAACATTATGACCATCTGCCTAATATTGTGTAGGTCCCCCTTTTGCCACCACAACAACCCTGACCTGTCGAGGCATGGACTCCACTAGACCTCTGAATGTGCGCTGTGGTATCTGGCACCAAGACGTTAGCAGCAGATCCTATAAGTCCTGTAAATTGCGAGGTGGGGCCTCCATGGATTGGGACTTTTTTGTCCAGCACATCCCACAGATGCTCAATTGGATTGAGATCAGGGGAATTTGGAGGCCAAGTCAACACCTTCAACTCGTGTTCCTCAAACCATTCCTGAACCATTTTTGCTTTGTGGCAGGGCATATTATCCTGCTGAAAGAGGCCAATGACATCAGGGAATACCGTTGCCAT
Organism: Esox masquinongy; assembly: GCA_016801175.1. Lineage (NCBI taxonomy): Eukaryota > Metazoa > Chordata > Actinopteri > Esociformes > Esocidae > Esox > Esox masquinongy. The sequence continues at coordinate 75,282 of JACXGI010001832.1, forward strand.
GAAAGGGTGCACATGGTCTGCAACAATGCTTAGGTAGGTGGCTTGCCTCCTTCCCATAATGCATCCTGGTGCCATGTGTTCTCCAGGTAAGCGACTCACATGCACCCTCCTATCCACGTGATGTAATAGGAAACGTGATTCATCAGACCAGGCCAGCTTCTTCCATTGCTCCGTGGTCCAGTTCTGATGCTCATGTGCCCATTATAGGCGCTTTCGGCAGTGGACAGGGGTCAGCATGGACACCCTGACTGGTCTGAGGCTACGCAGCCCCATACGCAACAAACAGCAATGCACAATGCAATGCATCAGTACCAGCATTAACTTTTTCAGCAATCTGAGCTACAGTAGCTCGTCTATTGGATTGGATCACACAGGCCAGCCTTCGCTCCCCACGTGCTGTAATGAGACTTGGCCACCCATGACCATGTCGCCGGTTCACCGCTTTTCCTTCCTTGGACCACTTTTGATAGGTACTGATCACTGCAGACCGGGAACACCCCACAAGGGCTGCAGTTTTGGAGATGCTCTGACCCAATCATCTAGTCATCGCAATTTGGCCCTTGTCAAAGTCGCTCGGATCCTTACGCTTACCTAGTTTTCCTGCTTTTAACACATCAACTTTGAGCACAGAATGTTCACTTTCTGCCTAATATATCCCACCCATTCACAGGTGCCATGATAATGAGATTATCAGTGTTATTCAGTTCACTTGTCAGTGGTCATGTTATGGCTGATCGGTGTATATCGTAAAAAAGAAAACATTTTAATATGTGTAAGGACATATGAAGTTCCAAAATTTAGTATGAAAAGCTATACATTTATAGTAAAAAATATAAATGAAAATCTTTTATAGGTTTAAGGACATATGAAGATCTTGTATATATGCTTTAATATTCATACACAAATGTAATGATAAGGTTATTGCAAATAGTAGTCACATTACTGAGCAACCTTCAGAAGTCATAAATTTTTGCTTTATAGCACCCTCAGATTAAACATGGAGTTTTAACGGAGGCATGCATGGCTATAATGTTTGTATTGTGCTGACTGATAAATTATTACTATTATGGCAATTTATTAATACTATGTTTGTTAATACAAATGTATAATATATTTTAACAATCCTTGCTCCTACAGATCAACTCCAAGTTGTTTCTGAAGTTTGTGAACATGCGCAAAATCATAATATGTTTTTGTCCTGGTTTCACAAACCATTGAATACTTCAATAAAGTACCGATGGGCAGAATACATTATTAAGATGATGATTGTTAGGGTTTGTTAATCATGTACAGAACTAAAGAGAATTTTTCACAAAAACTACCTCTTCAGTTGAATAAAACCAATATCAATCATTCGATATTGCATTGATGAATTAAGTTCAGGTTATGTGAAGCAGATTACAATACACTGACTCATGATAATGGTATTTAGCCAAGAGTTACCAGTAACAGTACATTTTATACACCAGGTAGATGTGAAGAAGCTGTTTTACCTTGACAGGTTCCTCCTTCAGTGTCATGATCTGCAGCCCCTGCAGAGTTTTATAGCTCCCTGTAGGATAATTGCCCCCAATAAAGTAGGACATGATACTGTTGCTATTTTTCCCCTGCAGGGCCATGCCGTGCCAGACTGTGAATATCACATCTTCATATTTTTCATGCCACTGACCACACAGGGGGAAATGACCACATTTGACAGGGGCACACATCAACAGAAAATAATATATATGTTTGCAAAATCAAGCACTTTTAATGGAAAGAGTAACTTTGATATTATGAATAAAACAAAAATCTGTATTGCCATTTACAGGGTTCTTCAATAATTATGCATAAATGTTTGATACGGCATTTAATGTCTAGCTGTTTAGTTAAAAGTTGACATTATTGCTCGTTGTTGGTCAGTGACATTAAGCAGTGGGCTTACATGCAGTATCCAATGTTTTTAAACCTGTTTATGTGCAACACATGACGGATGTATCACACAATCAGCTTTCAAAAATCATCGGACACATCACTCTAAACAACACGTTTTACTAAGACTATTGTCCGAAGCCTGAAATCTTTTTCCTAAGCCTAAACTGATAAGAGACTTGTGGACAAAACCCAACACTGGCAAAATTGCCACAAGCAAATCAGAAAGCTTTTTCTGTTTTTAACTCTCTCCCTCACTGTCTGTTTCTCTAACATTTTTACTGCTTGAAGAGTATACTGATTATTCATTTCATTATTGATATTTTAGTTGATTTTCTTAATAAAACCCCTTGTTTTGTCATAGTAAATATTATATAGACTATAGACTAAAAGATGTTGAACTGCTTGTTTGGACATTTTAATTCTTTAGAAATATTAAGACTATAAATGAAGCAGCACAAACAGACCTGGCAGTGTTTTGATGTTGCTAGGTGGAGTTAGTTGGAGTTGCATTTTGCTTATCTCGACCATTATCGTTGTAACAACACCTATGAAGCTCCCAGAAAATCATATTTAATTGTACATCAAAACAATTCAGAATTTCTGACTGTTGTCACTCATTTGTTCATTTATTTGTAGAAAGACCAATGTACTTATCTAGCGAGTTAACTGATGTATTCAGCATTAGCTAGCTGTAGCATGTGAGTGACTATTGTGCCAGACATGGCCAGGGTCTTTCTGCTAAGAATGCCCTGCTCAGTGCTCACTATCACGCGCCTCATAACTTATCGAGTTAACATCCATGGAAGACCAACATCACTAGATGCATGTTTCATGTGCCCGTGGACTCAAAGGAAGCTGGACGCCCAAACGAGGTGAAGCTACAACCACCGAGCAATGCAACGCCAGGCGACCAGTTTCAGCCAACACATCCAGGGCTCCTGTTACCATGAGCCATGGAAACACCAGGTGCACTTTCTCAGACAGTCGGTAAGCAGTTCAATGTTAACTGATTGCCATGTACACGTGTTAAACCCATAATCACATAGTTGGCTTATGTTCCACAGTCGTAAATGTCATTCAGAGCAGGCATTGATCCAAGCTGTTGCATGAGTAAGGCTTTGTGCTTGCAATAAGTAACTTGGTGTGATTCTGTGGTGCTGTTCTGATGACTAAGAAATGAGATTGCGCATGGAGATATAACAAACTTGACTTTGATGAACAAAGACAAAGGGCATCAACTATATTAGAGAGAATCAGCATTATCACTGACTCTATCAGGGTGAAGGCCAAATGTAGAAATGTTCTCCCTGGAAAAACCTACGGATGATCTGTTTGAAGGCCAAACATGTGGAAGTGTTCTCACTGGGAAAATATACAGATGATACCAAGCGTGAAGACCACTCAGGTCCTTTAGACAGATGGGTATTATCAATGACTTTATCATGGCAGTCAGAAAATACTCTGTGTTCCTCTGCAGATAAAGTATAAAGGTCTTTACATAGATTGCATGGTCATGTTAATAAGCCGTTATCTTATCTTGAATGTATCTGTCCTATCATACTGGGTAGATGGTTTGATTAAATAGCGGACAGGGCAATTTTTCCTCCAAAGAAATCTTCACAAAAACAAGATTTTATAAGAGATGGTAGAGTGTCTGAACTAAATGCGATGTACATTATTTTGTTAAGCCCTTAATACATTGCCATAATGTGGTACTGACTGTCACGAGTGAAAGAAGACCAATAAATATTTTTTTACGAGATGTTTATGCTAACCAAATAATAACGCACATTAAAAAAAAAAAAGTGAAGTGAAAAGAAAAAGTGACATCCACTTTCTTCCTGTTCTACAGCGGGTCAAGCATCTGACCAGCTCAAATCCCAGAGTCTGGAAGGAGTAGGACCTAAACAGCTCAAATCCCAGAGTCTGGAAGGAGTAGGACCTGTTGTTCTGTGCTTGACCAGGACAGCTGGCCCGTAATTCATCCCTGGGCACCCAATCTGGCAGAGGTTGGGTTAATTAAAAGTGGAAGACCTTGTGTTGTCCTCTCATGCCATAATGTTGTCCTCTCATGCAAGTTAACGGCCTAAGAGGGTTAGCATGGTAGTTTATGAGTGTCATAAATGAGCTATATAAGACTGGGAGCCAACAGGTGCACCGATCACTAGGAGAAGATTGTGAACGTGAGTGCATTGGCTCTTCTGTTTGTGCATTTAGGGCACTATTCTAGAATCTTAAATTATATACATTGCTGTTCAGTGGAGTCTGCATTATAGTGGGCAAAATTAACAAGGATCTTAGGATTTATAAAAGATTAATCGAAAATACAACATCATGTTGATTTTATGTAACTTTGTGTAACCTTAACCTTATCCAGTTATAACTAGTTTGAACCACGGCAGTCCTTAGGTTGTCCCTAATTTTCCTCCTGTCTCCTGGTCTTCCTCAGATGAAGCTGTCAGTCTTGGTGGTCATCTCCCTGCTGCACCTGGGACTGTCCTTTGCCCAGATGTCAGTCTCTCCTCCAGGCAGCCTCCGGGACTTAGTAAGGAAGAGCTCCCTGGGACGGAAGGGTAAATTAGAATACACTTTTAAAACTCTACAAATACTCCTCAGTTTCAGTCAATACCTACTTTCGGCCTCAAAGAATATAAAACAATTTAATGACAGTTGTTTCAAAACAAAATAAACGGGTCCCGCTCTATTCTCCTGTTTTAGCGTCACTCTTAAACCCAGAACTGGAAGGTAGGGTTCCTCCACTGGCCAGTAAGGGTCCTGTCCAGGGCCCACTAACCCCTCCTGAGTTTGAGGACCAACAGAAGGCGGCTCCATTCATGTTTGGGGATAATGTTAACCTCCAGTGGCTGAGCTGGAACGGATCCCTCCCCACTGCGGCTGTGGGCATCTACAACGGCTACACTGAGCGCACAGACTACATCTGTAAATACAAGTGTGAAGCAGGCTTCTACACCCCTAGCAAGGGGCCCTACTGCCAATACCCCTACGGCGCTAGAGAGTACTACGCCCCGGAGTTCGAGGTCCTGACCAACATTGACAACTTTGAATTTGTGGAGTGGAAGGAGGACTCGTACGGCTCTGTGCCCAAACATTCAGTCAGAACGTGCTCCGGTCTGTCCACCTACGTGGGAAAGAACAAGTACGGTTTGGGGAAAGTGGTATCTGAGTTCGAGGCCTTTTTCCTGCCCTGGGAGGGGGATGAGTACTGGTACAAGCACTACCAGGTCCTGACCATCAACCGGGACGCCTACAGCCAGCACATCTCCCATGTCAAGTATGGCATTGATGAGGTGGAAATCTTCCAGTACCCCCCCGAGACCATGCGTCTCTCCAGCGTCACCAACAACGAGTGTCAAGAGGTGGTGAAGACCGTGACCATATCCAAGACGTCCGAGGTGGAGAGCACCTGGAACATTGGGCGCACCACCATGCTGGGGGTGACTGCCGGCATCACGGCCAAGATCCCCCTGATTGGCTCCGGCGGGGTGGAGTTCAGCGCCGAGAAGACCCTGCAGTTCAACAGGGGCACCACCATGGTGGAGGCCCTCAGCCACTCCGTATCGGTGGAGCTCAGGGTGCCGCCCAACCACTCCTGTACCGTTCGAATGGAGGGCCGCAAGATCACAGCGGATATCCCGTTCACAGCCCGGCTGAGCCGCACATACCGCAACGGCGAGACTCAGTGGACCACCATCACTGGTGTATACGACGGGATCCAGATTGGCGAGATCAGGGCCGTGGTGGACCGCTGTGAACCTGTTGTGAACGCTAAGCCCTGTCCTTAAGACTGACATCTTCCAAAACTAACTATTACATCTCAATAAATCTACATTCTTCTACCATATATATTCTATTGTGTTTCAGTCTATATGTGATTCAGTATTAATGCGACTCCAATAATGATTGTGAGGCACAAGTGTTGTACAGTTTGTGGCTCCTGGCCAGGTGTGACGTAAAAAGCAATGGCAAAGTGACTCCTGATATTGTTCTGTTCTGAATGTTTTTACCAATGTAAATTTAAAGAGCGACTTTGGGCAAAAACACAAAAATAATTGCATTAAACTGTATAATAACAGATGAGCAATTTTAAGATGAATGCACCAACTGTAAGTTATTCTTGATAAGAGTGTCTGCTGAATGACAGATTAATTAGAAATTCACCTGGCGGCAGGTGGGAGTAACTCACTGACATCATTAATTACCCACTAAAGGCACACCCACAGACACTGTCTGTTTAAACTGAGATAGGCAGAGTTTGACTGTTTATCAAGCCCTTTGTTGGCCTTTAAGAATTGAAATACAACACATGAAATACAGCATGTCTGTTTTGAAGTGATTGATCTCATAAAAAAATACATGCATACATACTCTTAATCTCTCTTTATTATTGAATTATTTTGTATTATCTTCTTATCGTCTACTTTATGCCATAAAAAAGAAAAACTCAGTCATGACAAGCCTTTCCGGAACAAAGTTGTTGTTTTTTGAGATTCAAACTCTGTTTCTTTCTGATCTGTGTAACATACTTTCAATGAATATACAATCTTAAATAACAAAGGATAATGATTTACCCTGCATGAATTAATTTTTCAAATTTTGTCAACAAAAATTTACATCAATTGAACAAATGGCAATTTTTGTTACCCTCATAGCATGTATACATTAATAAAAAAATACTTTACATCATAATAGTTATGAATGTATGGGCCTCTACCCACATTGAAGCAAAGCTATGTAATGAATGGTCACTGTTGAAGAGGACTTTCTGTATTGTACCAAAAAATGTGTTTGGTATTTACTGATTACCATGGACAGTGAACACATTTGTAACGCCCTCTCCTCTGATGAACACTGGACAGTAAATGTTGAATTCATTAATAATAATAATATTTGAAGTTCTGCAGATATGTGTCAATCAAGGTTCAGGAAAGAATCAATCAGAAAATGTGTCTATCAAGGTTCAGGAAAGAATCAATCAGAAAATGTATTTACAATAGGAATTTGGTATTGCTACATACATTTGTGTTTACTTTTAAATGTTTTACATTCATCCATTCATTCTTGAACTTATTCTTAACTTAGATAACTAATAAAGGCCTCAGGGATGAAGTTGTACCCAAGCAGAACCCAAAATATTAGCTTTCTTTGTAAACAAAGAAATAATAGACAAACTGTACAAATGTAAAAATGTATATACTATGAAGCAGTAAGACATGGTTATAACTGTTATTAGGATGTCATCAATGGTCAATCATTGCATCCACAGCTCTGGCTATAACAATGTTTTTTCCAGCCCCATCCCTCAGCTTTTTAGAGGAATAGGTTTAGGAAAATCTTTGGTTAAATTTGTGGTTGCGTTAACCACAGTTGCCAAAAAACGTATCCTATAGAGCAAAACTGTAATTGAAAATCTCACAAAAGCTTATAACTTTAACTCAAGTGCCGTAGTGGAGCAGAAGGGGGCAGCAACTCCTAAAAGACTTCAGAGAGCTGTGACACAAGATGGCGTTAGATTATCCCGTGTGAATATCCACGTGCGTTTGTCTTCTCATAAATGATTCTATTACAGTATCAGTTAGCACTTTGTTATTGCTCACTGCTACAGTGTGTTAAGCGTCTGAGAAGAGAAATTAATGAGGATAATTTCTATAATTTAAAAACAATTGAATCCCCCCTTTCTTCCCCAATGTGGTCGTATGTGTGGTCGTATGTGTGGCCCTGTCTCATGAAAGGGTTCCTGCTGTGCCATCTGGGAGGCTGGAACAGGGTTCCACGAGAAGGCTGTGCATTCCGCTCCCCCGTCCCCATGTTGCTATTGACAGTGATTGACCGCAAGAGACTAAGTCATGGATTCATTACTATCCCTGGCAATGTTTGTGCAGTGTCTATGGTTACAACCTTGCCCACACACTTCAAATTATGGAAAGACAAAGCATACCGGTTAGGGACGTAGCTGTGAGCTTTCAAACAGTGACCAGGTGAGTTAGTATGGCCAATGGAAAAAGTGCTACTGCTTGTGATGGTCTGTAGCCTGGCTCTCTGGGAGATTGTCAGTTGAGGAACAGAATACAGACGATGGGACCAACCTAGAAAAGTGGACCTGCTACCTCCTTCCTCCACTGTGACTGCACTTACCAGCGGAATGAATAAAAGATGCTCCATGCCCTCTGTTCTCCCTCTCTCATGGCTGAGATGCAATGCTCCAGTAATTCTCCCTCATGTGGAATAATGGCCAAGGTGTGCTCTGTATCACTCTACATCCTCTCCCCCCATCGCCTGCGTCAGGGCCGGGTCTGGTCTCGCCAGCCGTTGGTATGGGAATGATGCTTGGGATGGGACGTGAGTTGCTGGTATGATGTCATGTCTGTGGATTTGACATTATTCCAGATAACATGGTACTCTGAATCATTTTGAAATGGATATGTTTACTAACCTTCAGGAATAAAATGTTTAATTCAAGAATAACTCAGAATGTATGCGGTGGAACTGGTTCCAGGTGTTGTCTATGTGAATCTGCCCATTAGCTATTAGTCTGATAGGATTAACCCTACAAGGCTCCAGTATGGGGGAACGATCCCTCCCACTCCAAAGACCAGACAGTTGTGTATGGCATTATGACCTCAGACTTATTCATTACTGTATAATGTATAAAGCCATGCAAGTTTAAGTGAGACCCAAACCGTTGGTCTGAATTTGCCCGTGGCATTCCTTTATTTAGTGAATAGAAAAACGGACACACACATACAGGTGCTGGTCATATAATTAGAATATCATGAAAAAGTTGATTTATTTCAGTAATTCCATTCAAAAAGTGAAACTTGTATAATGTATACATTCATTCCACACAGACTGATATATTTCAAGTGTTTATTCCTTTTAATTTTGACAATTCTGACAACTAATGAAAACCCCAAATTCAGTATCTCAGAAAATTAGAATATTGTGAAAAGGTTCAATATTGAAGACACCTGCTGCCACACTCTAATCAGCTAATTAACTCAAAACACCTGCAAAGGCCTTTAAATGGTCTCTCAGTCTAGTTCTGTAGGCTACACAATCATGGGGAAGACTGCTGACTTGACAGCTGTCC
>JACXGI010001833.1:0-25670 GCA_016801175.1 Esox masquinongy
TGAATAATGTATTGGCAGCTAATACACACACACACACGCGCTATCAACAATGCATGCGGACACAAAGGCACACATGCATTCACACACACATGCACACAGGCCTTCATTCAACCACACGCACTACCATTCATGCAAAAATACACACGTGTGCATGCAGATATATGCTTACTTCTATAAACTGATTTCCAGACACACAAATCCCAAGAGGCTAGCAGGCCATGTGCGATGAGGGCTCATGCAGAGTGTTGTTTGACATCTCCCGTGGCTCTTGGTGCTTGCTTGTAAGCCATTAGCAAGTCAGACCAAAGTCCCTGGCCCACCCTTCCATTCTCCCCGGCAAAGACCTCTAATACCCAAACAACCAGCCAGACCTTGCTGCAGGTTCCACACATAACAGTTTACTAAACCCTCTCTGATAACTTCCCTCTGGTTATTTTTGTCTGCCTCTTTTTAGGTAGTTTTTAACCTCTTTCCATTTCCTGGCATTTCAAGCACTGTAGGTCCATGGTTGTCAATAATTCAATGGTTTTGTGACTTGTCGTTTCATTACAATGGATGTTGGTTCGCGCGACACATCATCGCAGATGTTCTCATCGTGTTCGAAAATCCCTGGCGGACCTTTGAGCAGTTTTGATTGAGAGCAAGTTTGGAAATTGTTGCATAATGCATATGGACTTACATAACCTTTGAAAGCAGGATGTAGTGGAGCTCATTCCTCTAAAAATATCTCTGAGATCAATAATGCAGTGTGGAAGGGAGGAGGCTTTTAAAACGCATATTTTGGCTTGATCGCGATTCTCTGCTCCCCTGAGTCTAGTAAAAACTGTTTAAAGATGCTCAAAATGCACTACACATTAGTGGTGTGTTCAGGGACACGCAACATTATGGATTGTCCATTAGAAATGTGTTCTTTGTAAAACGTTAGGTTTATCAAGAATGTATGCTCCCCTGGATCTAGACGAAGCTGAACACACAGCCAAGCATTGTACAATAGAGGTGTTCAAGGTCTGCATAGACAGTTCCAAATTGTATCATTCACTGGCATTTCTTTTTTCAATTTAGTGGGGAAAAAAATACTAACAGTCCAGCATTGCTTAACCATTACTTGATTTGCTTTGTGATGTTTTCTGCTGGAAGCATTTGTTGGCTGATATGTTGGCCAAAGACTGTTTAACCAAATAAAGCTTATTTTTGTCAATTTTCATTATTAAGTTTGCCAAAATGAAATTCCTTCTGCAATCCTCTGAATGTTTTAAATCCATAAGATGGTGTCCAAAAGTTGGAGACCAACTGTTTGATTTTATGATTATTATTGTTTCAGCTTAAAATTCTTCTAAATATTTAAGTAAATGTTCAGCCACATCTGTATTTTGGACCTGCCGCCACATAAAGCAGAAACCTTGGGCTTACCAGTCACATGTTACCAGACTACGATAAGCCTGTTCTAAAATTACAAACAAGATGATATTGAACACAACAAGGCAACCATAAAATCTAGGGGCGAAGGACATGACAATATAATTTAAACATACATGATACCAAACATTTGGCGAGGTGGCCTTAAAGCAAGAATTTAAGATGCTTACTGTTGGAGTAACTTCATCAATTTGGGATTAGCACACAATGGCCTCCCTTTCATACAGGTATTGTTTTGGTGTTCCACATACCCATTCCCCTTCTCTAACACTCCTAACTGCCAATGGTTAGTAGTCAAATGTTCAAGTGCCCATTCCAACTTGACTTACTGTATATTAGCTTAACATGCCTTTCATCATATGTAATTGTAGAGCATATTTTCCCTTTGGCATGTTGAGGAACAGTAATCGTCTGTCCTGGCACTGCTGGTTTTTATGAATTGATGAAGTGTCCAACAAGTGATTTGTGTGTCTGGAGACACTTAAAGCTGTTGCGTTTTAGCATAGCAGGGCTTGGCAAATCATAGCAAAAACAGAGGAACCTATTAGCTGGCTTGCTAACAGATGTTTCATTGTTGTTGGCTAGCTAACAATGTTCGCATAAGAGGAATATAGCTGGTATGCTAACATGTTACACTAATGTTAGCAAACTTTGTTAGCATTATCTATTCTCCACCATTTAGCAATTGTGGGCTTGCTTGGCTTTGAGCTAAACCACGAACAAATTATGAAGTCTTAATTTCTGGCTAAAGAAATATCAAACAACATTCTTACATTAGACCTACTGAATGAAGACCATAATCCAAGATCATAAAATGGTTGACAGTGTAGTTTGGTCTTTAAGGTTCTTAATTACCTCAACATGTTTACAGATTATTAAATTATCCTCATGAATACCCTTCACAGAAAACCCCTCACATTCCCCTGTCTCAGCTCCACTTCCTGCGTCATCCTTGCAAAACTGATCTTGTAAGAAGGATTGACATCAGTCCATTTTACCGTTAGCCCCTCTTAAGCATACACTTCAAAGCTTGTAACAAACCGACAGACAGACTATAATGTTGATGCAAATGGATGGATTGACGGAATGGATAGATAGATGTGTAAACAGACTGGCCTCTATCTGGAAGGAGGGATGTCTGTCGGCCTGACCTGTCTGTTTACACTTGTACACAGACCGACGGGCTGGTGCGCAGACAGACAGACCGACGGGCTGGTGCGCAGACAGACAGACCGACGGGCTGGTGCGCAGACAGACAGACCGACGGGCTGGTGCGCAGACAGACAGACCGACGGGCTGGTGCGCAGACAGACAGACCGACGGGCTGGTGCGCAGACAAACAGACATTTTAACTTGAGATAGACCTAGATGAACAGGCCCTAAATGATGACTACAGAATCCCCCATAAAAATAGCTGTTGTTTTGTAGCGCTGAAATACTGTCCTTTGTATGAATGTGTATGTCCTGGCCTCTGATAGCCTTGTACAGGATTACGTCTTTCCAAGACCACATGCTGTGCAGGAAGATTAGCAAAGCACTCTAAGAAGGGGTTAACATCTGGACTGTACCATACTCGAAACATATTGTTACGACGCTTACATACACATGCACATACGTGTCGCTAATCTGGTGGTTTAATGTGTTGTGTATGACAGATTATTTTCTGGAAATGTTTGCCATTGTGGCTTCCACCAGATTTCCAAGGCTTTGAATTGTTGTTGAAATGTCCTTTATATGAAGAAGGTATGTGTGGGTGGGTTGATGTTATGGTTGGGTAAAATAGTTATTTTTTATAGTGCTAAATTGCCTGTCCTCACTTTGATTGGAAAACCTACAGAGTAGGTTAAGAGTAACGGGTCTATTGACAGGAGGGTCAAACCCTGGTCCGAATTAATTAAATGTACAGGGTCTCCAAAGTCACTACGATTTGAGCAGATGGTTAATGTGTCGTGACGCTTGTCTTTGTGTGTAGGCTGGCACCGTGCGGGACTCCATGGCCAAATCCCTGTACAGCGCCCTGTTTGACTGGATCGTATTCAGGACCAACCATGCCCTGCTCAACAACAAAGACCTGGAGGACAGTGCTAAGGTAGGACTTTGGACTCACACACATGCACAGAGCAATACACTGAAGTTTATTAGGTTACACCCATGTAGTACAGGACCAGACCACTTTGCATCCCAAACAGAATAAGTTCCTCAGGGCATGTGTCCTACAGTGTGTCTGAAATTTTCACAGCAATGTTGACACGACTGAATCACATGGGTTGACGTGTTTTTGTTTGTTTGTGTTTGATTGTGTGTGCGCGATGACGTGGATGAGAATTCCTTAGTGGGCCCTGTGGCAGCTGGCTAGCTTTGCCCAGCGGGCATCCAAAGATTAGATCACAGAACATATTTGTTTGTCTCCTCCCGACGGTGTACCTGTTTGTGTCCACATGTGTGCGCCCTGAACATTGAGGCCTATGGCATGATGGCCTCTTCTACTAGTTTTAGCCGCGCTTCAAAGACGCGCGTGTGTGCATGCGTGCGTGCTCTCTTCAGACTGAGATTCTGTATTTAGACAGTGACATGGCTACGTTGTCGTTCCTTAATGTCCGGGTTTCTTATGGAACCTCCACCAAGAGCTCATGGTCTGCATTTCTAAACTGATTCATTGAATGTTTAGTATTTCATCAATACAACAGTAAAACACATCTAACTGTAATTTCTTTCACCTCAGATTCTTTCAATTGGAGTGCTGGATATCTTTGGCTTTGAGGACTACGAAAACAACAGCTTTGAGCAGTTCTGCATCAACTTTGCCAACGAGAGGCTCCAGCACTACTTTAACCAGCACATCTTCAAGCTAGAGCAGGTAAGGTGTCCGTCTGTCTTGGTGTTTCTGTGTACGTGCCCGCACGTTCCAGTGTGTTGTTGACCGGGGTGCAGGTCGACAACTGTGAGTTGACCTTTACATAGGAACGGTGACTGGTTTAACCGTTTAAAGTGCTCTTTGAACCACAGTACTCCGGGCACAAGGTCAGCTTTCACATTCAGTTTTCAAGTACAATACGGTGGTGCGGGTCCGCCCGTCGCAGAATGCTGACCCGAATGGGAATGTCTGTTCTAGTAATTCTGTTTCAATGGTGATGACGCACTGCTTCTCCCGCTGTGAGGTCTGAGCGTGTATCCTGAAAGCTACTCGTCTACCGCTGCCACAATAACTATTGTGTGGCACGTCATGTCTTTTTCGTTCTATATACTCTCAACAGTCTTTATTTGGTGGGTGCACAATGACTGTCTGAACGTGCGTCTGAGCTTCAGAGCGGGCGTCTGTTGACGTCAGTGCATTGTGCCTAACTCTGCGTTCCAGAAAGTTTTTCTATGACTTTTATAGTATTTTCACAGGACCTTTTATGTCACCTCAGATACCATAGATGTGAACCGTGCAGAAAAGAACGTGTTGTAAAAAAGTCCTATTTTCTCATAGTCTGAAGGAATGCATCGAATTCCCGGTTTACGAGGTCAGGATATTAGCGCGTGCGGTGTTTCTAGGCGAGGGGTTTTGATGAGGATGTTTTGGGCCTCTTGGCACCCCGACTGGGGTGAACGCTGCCTGTCTCTCCAGCAGTCAGTGTTTACCATTCGTGATGACTGGGTGATGGTCTCGTTGTTGTTTCATCTGTATGTCTGCATTCTGTTTGTTTTGTCTCATTTAGGGCAGTTAGCCCATTTAGCCCAGTAAGCCTAGCACCCCAGCGCCTGGCTTATGATTACTTTTAGAGTAGCAATGGTGCTTTGTATGTTATTTGTTTATATTTCATAGTTGCCTTCTTACATTATGGCAAATTTTTGAGTGTGGTACTGGGGATTTTGTCTCCACCACAGAACACTTTGTCGCTGTGTGGTTTCTGGTGCTGTCGTGTTGACGTTCTGAGGCTCGTTGCTTTCTTGACACCCCTGCTGGTTTGTACACTCGCTGTGGTGCGCCAGGAATTACAAACACACAACTCTAGTAACACTCCAACCTAACACCTCAGAGTAAAGTGCTAATGAAGAGCACTAATGAACAAGTTTTTAATATTATTATTATTGAAGTTTGGTCCATTTAGTTTTGTTCCTAATGAACAATCATGTTCTTGCGGATTTCTGACTGTCAACTTCATCAACATAGATTCTTTGATTGTGGGATTCCATCCATTCTAACCACTGAGTCAATTTGTTTCAGAAACATCTTCTCAGAAACCGGTATTACGTAATGAACCCGATTACTCAGCCCTCTCTCACCTTTTCACTTACTTAAAGCAGTGGGGAGCAGACAAGGTTTCCCAGCATGGATTGTGTAAGGGTTAGGTCATAATCGTACCATCAAGGGGGTTTTACACTTAACTACTTCATATGATTAAGACGGATTAGGTATGAGAAATGAGGATTATCTTCTATGCTTTTTTAGAATGTGTCAATCCTTGCAGGGGAATGGAGTTGAAATTAAGTTCTGGATGACTCTGCATCAGAGCTAATGGTATTGGCGGTTTATGCGAGGAAGAGTATTCCAAAATCCATGTGTTTAAATTAACCTCATGGATGCCTGTACCAGAAAGTGTTGTTTATCAATCCTATGACGCGCCTGTTCTGTTTGTTTGATGATTTACGCTTTATCTAGGTCCATTTAAGATGGGCATCTTTTTTAGAGGAGCCTTGACAGTACTTTACAAGCCTCTTGTCTTTGCTGTGACCTTTAATTTGCATCATAGATGGTCAGCTGTTACTTAGCGCTCTGTGACTGACGAGGGACCGCTAGCACACTGCCATTACAGTCAAAAGCACTGGCCTGAAAACACAGGGCTGAATCACGCAACCCCATGTGGCTGTCCTTAAACACTTCTCTTGTCTATTTCCAGGTGGTTTGAGTGTTGTCGCTTTGATATCTCAACATGCTGTTATTATTGCACCGTTGCGTTTCTAGTCTCTGAATGTGTTGCCTGTCTGCGGTTGGATGTGACGCTGCTGTATATCTGTGTCCTGCCTGAGGAGGACCTAAGCCGTGTGAACAGCTGTCATGATCAGGGCTGATGAGCAGGGACACGTCAGTTTGCATTAACACCGTTGATGAGCCTCTGCTCCACTTAGCCTCCAGCTCTCTGCGCCTCTAATAGCTGCATATGCTACCGACACCCTAAATGACTTTTCTTCGCTGCCTCTCTTCTCTTTTCATCTGTCTTTTTATACTCTTTGTCACTCTCTTCTTTCCTTTTTGTTCTGTCTCTCTCTCTCCCCTCCTACTGTCAATCTGTTCCTCTTATGCTCTCTCACTCTCTCTCACTTTCTTTGCAGCAACCTTCTTTTTCTTTTATCATAACATTTGACTTTTGCTGTTAATTAGGATAACTCCTAAAATAACTCGAAAATCGAAGACATGCAGCTTGTCATTGTACCCGAGTACCATTAGTTGTTATCGGAGTACCATTGGTTGTTATCGGAGTACCATTAGTTGTCAGAGTATTATTATAGACTGACGGTAGATTGCTTACGGTTTCTGTACAGACACAATCCCTTGTGGTTTCCAACTAGTAGGTGTGAAATTGCCACTCAGGCATCCACTCCGAAAACATCAACCCTATTGCAGCTTTAAGGGCCTCAAGTTTATTATGCTTTAATCATAAGTTCATCTGCAAGTTTGGCCAGGCATGGTTATTTTTTTGGTATTGAAGTTTATTTTATAATCAAAACTGTGAAGGTTAAGTAGAGTACCAGGCCGCGTGCGAAAGTGTTTCCAGATTCTCACTGATTTGTGTTTGTTTAAATGGTTCAACATGGGCATGGCAGCTCGGACGTTGTGACGAGGGGAAACGCTACATACCGCTCACTCAGGGTCAGAGTTCCACGTGAGCACAGTTCTGGGATCAGCTTGCCTGCCACCCGAATCCCAGCCTTAAACATTAAGGTGACAACATGCCAAACTGACCAGGATTCAGCATCAATGTTGTGAATGTGTCCCAGTCCCCCTCCTTCCCCACGTTAGGCTCTCACCTTTGCCAACCAATCAGTTACTCTTATCAGCAGCGTGTGTTTACATTTGAACAGTGGCCAAACCAAAAAGGGTCTGCACCAAATGCTATTCCCAAAGGTGGGCCGACTTCAGTGTTTACACTACCGTGTCAATTGCTCTGTAATTTTCACTCCATCTGTGTAAAAGTGATTTACTGTAGTATCTGTGCTCCAATGACCACAGCCTCTAAGCAAACAGTAGATCCTCCACCTTGCTCTCCTGTGATAGACTAACCACTAACTGGAAGAAAACATCTGTGCTCATTCAGTCTGCCTGTCCATTGAACACACAGAACGTTGGTTTCTTCGTTAGTTTCTATACCCACCCAAGCCTGTGAACTTCATGACGCATAAAAAGGCTGTCCTTTTGATAGGACTTCAATATATTTACAGTTACTGACTTGTTCAAGCCCCGGAGCGGATTATTCTGTTCAGTGAGTTTTACCAGTATGCTGTCACTCTATATTAGTCATAATGACCCATCTTAAATGTTTCTACAGAGAGAGTTGACTCTACTGACTAATACAGCCAGTGATATGGACTCAAATCCATATTGCAATCAGTTGCCTGAATTGGTGTGTCGACATATTCAATCAGTATTTTTTGGTCCTGAATGTGCACCACAGTTCTTTTTAAATGACCCTTTGGACTAGTCCCTAGTGTCGGATGCTTCCTGTCATTAACGGTATTGTCAAAATGCTTGCTTTCAATGTTCAATGGTCACTTGATTTGTTTTTAGTTCATCTCATGAACGCCGATAACCTGATCTATTTACGTTACAGTATATAGCCTCTAATTGGCAAGACTGCACAAACTGATCAGAGATCAGGCTATACAGAGATAATCTGAACAATACAGCTTTATTTATAGCCGTTTCTTTGGCCAAAAATAATTCCGACCTGCTCCTTGTACAGCTCCAGTGATTCCTGCCTACATCTCTATAAACCACCCTTTCACTGCGCAGTAACGAGAGAGCCCCGTCAGCCCAGCCCATTAATACTGGGCCAGACTGCCAAGTGCAATACGGCAGAGCATACAGAGAGTGAGAGAGGGGGAAAGTGAGGGACAGACTGACACTGAGAGAGAAATGGGGAGGGAGAGAGAGACACTGGGGAGAGACTGACCAAGAGAGAGGGAGGCAGGGTGAGAGACTTGAGAGAGCGGTAGAGACTGACAGCGAGGGAGAGAGGGACATGGTGACAAAAATAGAAATACAGAGAAAGTGCAGTGATAGATAATATTACCACAAAAAAATTCCATGCTGTAATACAGGAAGGATTAGGCCTTGATGACCGTGCCCTGTTGTTAGAGTAGAGTTGTCAAGTCCCAGATCAGGATGTCATCGAACATGTGAAAATGGAAAGGTTGACTCTTTATTGACATTTTAAAACAGCAGCACTGTGGCAATGATGTCCAGTACAGTAATGCTTCAAGAAAACATTTACCACAGAATGGGTGTAATTTGCTTGTGTCTGTCATTTTGTTTAAAATTACCTTTAAAAAGCAAAATCTAATAATTTGAGCTTCATTGGTCAGGGTTTTCCTTTTCCACTACTCCAAATCCTAAAACAACATTTCTCCCCTTCTACCAAATAAAAAAAATGAATTTCGTAGTTATCCTGCCGCACAATATTTTTAGTAAGAAGGGGGAGGCATGTCAAGTCGCACACATGAAAGAATGTTTCTGCTTCAGTCGTCTACACCACCATTTGGGTATCCCTGGAATTTTTACTTCCTGTTCGTCTGTTGTGTGATTGTCTGACACACCAGCGGTGGTCAAATATGGAATAATACTGGCCTGGGTGAGTAAATCGTGTTGCTGGATTGGGGGACTCATACGTCACTGTTAAGCTATTTTCTCCAGAATAGTCACTGTAATAAAGTAATGCACGGCTACTTGCGCGCGCATGCACACACGCGCACACATCACTGTAGAACAACTCCCATAGGGCTCTGGGTTCATACTCCAGTAGTCAGCTCAAGCAGCATAAAACACCAGCTAACAAACGTGACCCGCTCCACTGGCCTCACTTATATCCCCCAACTCTGCTGGGAGCCAGGTGTCATAAGCATGTGGCATTCCAGTCTTCCTTGCGACCTTACATTTTTACGTCCCCGCATTTTGACAGGAATCCTCCCGTGTTGACACCCCACTGACCTTTTGTTGTATAGCTTTTGCCTTTCGCTTTCTAACCTGCCATGAAATTTGTTGTCTGGCCTGTTTCATTGAAGTTTATTCTTTGTTAGGGTTACCAACATGTCCCATGATTTTATGTTCAGTCGCGTTGTCTCTATTGCATTCCAACATAAGATTTTGACTTGACATTTACATTAATTCAAATACAGTGTATTTATGCCCAAAGGGGAAATGATGTGTATTGAATGAGTGATGGACAACCTTTACCTCTGGCACTGTTTGGCTGTGACACCCGACTGCTGTTGTTGTCCATACAGGAGGAGTACAGGGCAGAGGGCATCAGCTGGCACAACATCGACTACATCGACAACACAGCCTGCATCAATCTCATCAGCAAGAAGCCCACCGCCCTGCTCCACCTGCTGGACGAAGAGTGCAAGTACGTGAGCTGATCCCGTCAAAGCCTTCCTCCATGTGGTTTTGTGCCTATGTCCTTGTTGAAACACTACCCCAAGGCAGTTTTCTGCATTGCCACATTTAGAGGTGGACTTTCTTAGCCAAGACATCAATCTGCAGTAGAAAGTGGTTGGGCTTTAAATGATCCCAGGCTCCGTTTCACATTATATTTGGGAATCATTAGGCAGAGCTCAGACAAAAATGTGGTAGCCGATGTGTTGGCTATATTATGTTGGACTATAGAAAAAAGCGAATGTACAATAAAGTTGGCCACATTGCTGGACCAACATTTATTGACAGTTGGTTATATTCCTGACCAACATTCTTTGACGGTTGTTTATATAGCCAGACCAACAATCATTGATGATTGGTTATATTGACGGAACAACACTCATTGACTGTTGGTTATATTGTTTTACCAACACTCATTGATGGTTGGTTATATTGCTCGACCAACACTCATTGACAGTTGGTTATATTGCTCGACCAACACTCATTGACAGTTGGTTATGTTGCTGGAACAACCCTCAATGACAGTCACTCTACATGAGCACAGACAAGATTAATACAACAGGCTCATTACAGGCAAAATAATTGAGTACAACGTTAGACGTGCATAAAAGCTATGAAACCAAACTCATATGTTTGACTACCTTGCTCTGCACTCATTCTTCACTCAAAAAGTCTTCCACAGGCCAGTGCACAATCCCCAGTAGAGTAAAGTCAACATCACACAAAAACACACAGGACCGCAATGACCGCATTAGCCACCCTAAGATAGCTAACCTAGCAATTAGCACTGCTAGCCACTTAGCCCTGAACACTCATCTGGATGTAATAACAAGTAGATGGAAAAGCAGTGGGACTGTTTGGACTGCTTTCCCAGAGCCACAAGGTCAAATAGGGATTTTAAGGGGCCTCTTGTGATTCATTCCTTTGCACCAAGGAGCGAGATGCTAATGATTACGAAGCACCCCAGAAAACCATTTAGGACTTAATCATTCATAGTTAGCTGTAGCTAGCTTGCGGCCTCTTTAAGACTCTCTCAAGGATTGCATTTGTTTTCGGGGGGCCTACTGATGCTTAATACATTCATAACAGGTCCTTGAGGCTAGTTGTCCGACCCCAATGGGAAGCAGCATATGTCATAGTCCCCCCCCGGCATATTTTAGTGAGTAGTGAGGAGTGTTGCTTTAAGGAACCACAGCACTTTGTACAGAGTAGAGGAATCCCATAGCTCGCTCCATTTGCTTTAAGTAATAGGAGAACATTTGTGGCAGTGTGCGTGGGAGAAAAAGCTGATACAACAAAGTACTGGTGGACTCTGTATTAGGTCTAAACGTTTGGGTATATACAGTTTGAGATCAATGTTAAGTTTCTTCTTGTATGTTCTCAAGACAAAGAGATGTCTTCAGTTGCTGTAGAAGGCCACCCATCACTCTTTCCTGAAGTATTAATGAATTAACTCTTTTAAAACCAGGCAATGGCTACAGATCTGTCTTTCGTCTGACATCTTGTGGGTGTGCGGCCATTCAGATTGAATTACCCCCTCCTCCTCTGTCCTTTTAGTTTCCCCCAGGCATCTAACCAAACCCTGCTGGACAAGTTCAAGCGGCAGCATGAGGGGAACAGCTATATCGAATTCCCGGCAGTCATGGAGCCTGCCTTCATAATCCGCCACTACGCCGGAAAGGTCAAGTACGGCGTCAAGGTAAAAGACTGCTCATGTGATTTCGCAACGAAAAGATCTCAAATCCAAGTCCTCTCTTAGCTACAACACGCTTCGCTCGTGTTTGTTTCAGTGTCTGCAGAGGCAGACTGTTGTTGACTGTTTGCCTTGACACTAGACTCCGTGTGCTACTGGGCATCTAGTAAATCAAACACTTTGTTATCCTGTGACAGAGATAGTATTGTCACATGTACTAGTGCCCTCCAGAGAAAAGTAATCCAAATGCATTCAATGTGCAGTTATTCACCCTGAGCGTCCATCATTCTACGAATCATTTGTCAGGCTTGTCATCGAGAAGGTATACATACCGATTGTATGGAGCAATAGTCCACTTATTCCACAACCAGCTTTGCAATGTGAATCAGATTCGTAACCAACTTCACTGCTGTGTTTCGATGGAAAATTTGAGGGATATGACCTCAATGTAATTAGCTGTACAGTGAAGGGAAAACTACACTTTACAATCTAATACTTCATTTCAGGCCAGGCTCAACGATGAAATGACTGAGGGGGCATTTTTTATTCATGGGGAGACATCGAATTCATATACCATTTACAGTGTTCATATGGGGACAAAACTGGGGGTCACCGATTCTATTTGGGGGGCAATGCCGGACTTTTCCCTCCCAAAGATCTGGGTCTGCTTCATTTCATTCTATAACCCACAATAGCTTTCTAATATGCTATTGTTTAGTTGCAAGTGTATGCTCTGTCGGAAACATTTAATGTTTTAGTAAGAGTTGAACATGAACAAAGCTGGCTAATAGAAAGCCATTTGTGTGAAAACAATGACAGAGGGATAGTTGATGCAATGGTTTCATGTCTGTGTGAAATCAAATAAACTGATGTATTTGAACAGCATATCATAGCTCTCAGTTTTTTAAGCATTTTCTAGTGAAGAACCTTGCATTCTCTTGCACAATGAAATGAAACATGAAAGCACTTGTTAGATATCCTTTTTACAACTATTCATTTGCACTCAGATTTGGTTTCAAGCTTGTAACCTTATTTAATACCACACAGGTGTCATATTTCTCCCACATAAAGGGCAGCTAATTGCGGGGTCATAGTAGTCCAGTTCAACTCCCCATCCATAATCAGGGTAATCAGTAGTCGGTTCACAGGTTTAGCAGCTGGTACATAAAGCATGGTTACCAAGGTGTTCAATTTATAGATGCTAACAATTAACTACAGAATATATAAATGTGATTCCACTGTATAGTGCAGCTCTGTCTATGGTCGAGAAATACTGTACATATGTGTGCGTGGTTCAGTTGGTGGAACTTATCTGTACACTTGTTCTACAGGACTTCAGAGAGAAGAACACGGACCACATGCGTCCGGACATCGTGGCCCTCCTGAAGAGCAGTAAGAACGCCTTCATCTGCGGCCTGATGGGCATCGACCCCGTGGCCACGTTCCGCTGGGCCGTCCTCAGGGCCTACTTCAGGGCCATGGTGGCCTTCAGGGAGGCCGGGAGGAGACACACCGACAAAAAAACTGGTAAGAGTCATGGATGACTACACAGATGTACGCGACGGTATGCATTCACTCAAACACATATGCAACCAAACACCGACGCGCTCGTATGTACTCACTCAAACACATTTATAAACATCTTCAAGCACACACACACACACACACACACACACACACGCATGTATAAACATCCTCAAGCATACACACACCCACACACACACCTATGAAGTTATTCAAGCTCAGGATAAAACGTACACACAAGCACACGTGCACACACTCGCATGTAAAAAACCATACTGAAACACCCACTGAGCACCTGTCTAATCACTGAAACACAAACATACCCATACATATAAACATGCTCGCTCAAGCACACACACACACCTCTCTTTTAGAATGAATACTTGGATTCCTCTGGTGTTGTGAGTTGTCTTCCCCCAGAGCCACCACAGTACAGCATGTAACTCTCAGTTGGCTGTCAGAAATAGGAACTACTCCAATGTGTTGCTTGGCTCCAGGGTCGGGGGTGGAAATATGTTTTTTTCCCTGCCGCATAATGTCTCTCCAGAATGTTCGCCTCCATTAGACAAGCTTGACTTCACAACCCCCTAACACCAGTCTTTTCCATTATTCATCACCACGGCGACCCCCCCCCCCCCGTCTTGGGGAGTTGTTCGAATGTGGATTTTTGTACCCAGAAAAGGCTATGTGGCATCCCGATGCGTTCCGGAGGTTGAGGGCTTTAAGTCATGGTTCCCACCGCTGATGATGCATGGGGTTGTCACATTTTCCCCATTATCGCATGCTGAGCTTCCACATTAGGCTTCGGCCCTATCCATTTACATGGTTGGCTGTCAAACGTTATACTAACTTAACACATACAATTTCGCCCTCCCTCTCTCTCTCTCCCGCTCTCTCTCTCACTCTCTCTGTGTCTGTTTTGCAGGGAATGACGCTGCTGTACCCTGTATTGTCAAGAGCGTGGACACCTTCAGCTTCCTCCACCACCCTGTGCACCAGAGGAGCCTGGAGATCTTGCAGAGATGCAAAGACGAGAAATATAGTAAGAATCTCCTAAGAAAGTCCCACAATTCTCTCTGCTGCCCACCTCACTCTGGGCATATAAATAAGGAAGAGAACAGAATTGACTAATTCTCGCTGGACTACAATGTGATATTTACCACTGTTTTAATCATTCAACATGTAACCCAATTCATGTCCCTAATAGCTAATTTGATCAAACCAATCATGAACTCCACAGGGATCAAATCACTATGAAATACAGGAGTAAACAGGTTGGCTACTATTTTCAGCCTTGACAAGCAAAATGCATTGTTATCAGTAATAACATTGAAACTTTGAGTTGGAGACTGATTAGGCTGTAGTGAGGTATTTGTCTTGGAATGGTCATCGGAATGAAGCAGTTTCTAATGCATGACCACTCACATGCCCGTATTACACACACACACACACACACACACACACACACACGCACTTTAGTCTGAGGAATAAGCACTGTGAGTTACAGTTTCCTTTGTACCAGCTTGTTCCGTTCCCTTCTGATGTCCTCCGGTGCTTGACTCCCTGTTCAGAGACACTCACAGTAGCCTGTCCTGGGCTAATGCTACCATCGTAGACTAGACCTCACAATAGTCTCCGGACTCAATGTGCAAAAGCTGCAGTTCAGATAAATCGTGGTCTCTCAGAGTGAACGTCACCATGGACAGTTCTGGGCCGGATACAGCTTTCCTTTAAAGCACGCAGCTTAAATCTATGGGCAGACTTTTAGCGTATCTTCAAAACCAATCCACCCTGCTGTTCTTACTCAATCCACATCGCCGTTCGGTAATGAGATTGCGAGTGTATTCCTTCAGCGAGGACCCACGTAGAAAGCTAGGTGCCTGAGCATTCCGTGTTCAACGGTAAATACAGTCTCCGCCTTCGACCCCGTGGGGAACTCTGGAGCTGATAGCTCTCTCATTCACATTATCTGGCCTTTCCAAGCATGACAGGAGGAGACCAGCTGGGAAATCAAAGTCCATTAAGAAAGAGAGTCATGCAGGAGCGAGCTAATGCTGGTATCAGCCTTCATCAGGCCTTTAGTTTCGAGGAAGGGGGGCGGTTGGGGCGGCGGGGGGCTCAGCCGTTAATCACACAATGCAGCAATACCGCTGTATGACAGAGTTGCCATGTGGAGTAAGAGATGATACAGAGACATTCATTGTAAATCGTCCATCGTCTACAGGTATCTCTAGAAAAACTCCTCGTAGCCCCCTGTCAGACCTCCAGGGCACCAACACACTGAATGAAAAGTCTGCCAGGTACGTACTGTGCAATCACATTTAATCTCGGACACTCAAAGCACTGGTACTTTGTAATGACCTGCGATTTACTCGCCCTATCGATCCATCTTTCTAGGGACGGTTATGGCGTGAGCTGCAACGGACGTAGTTCCATTCAAAGTCGCCTGGCCTCCTCCAGCTCCGAGTTCGACGACGGCATCTTCGTAAACTCCACTAGCAGCAAGCTCCTGGAGAGAGCCCAGGGCATCCTCATGTGAGTAGGACCGGAAAGTCTGAACTTAGGTCTCAAACCACTGTGAGGGCCACCATTGGCTCTGTGTGTTAGAATTCTGGCCCGGTTCTGGCAGAATGGCTCAGCTGCGTGACTAACTGTCTACGTCTCCTCTTTCCAACTGGCTTTAATGCTGTAGCAGCACTCAGATGTGCAGGAGAGTGCAGGGCCGAGTATCGATAGGAATCTTTGAAGCAGGTCAATTGAGCGTAATTCATTCTGTAGGTCTTCTTTTAAAAATATTGTTGTCTCTTCCTATTAATGAATTACTCAACTGCAATTGGCACACGTTCAGGCATAATCTACTAATCTAATGTCAAATAGACAAAGCAGCATTTAATCCTCCAACCTGGCATGGTCATTTGTTATACAATATTTTTCTCTGATGTACATGCTATGGACAAGCTGCATGTATTCATTTTTCATTTCTATTTTAGTCTTCATTTTCTTCCCCTTCATTCCATGTGAAGTCATTTTGTTATAATGTAACTTATACTTTTTGATAGGTCTAGGTATGACTATGTTTTAAAATTATATATATTTTAAGGAATGGATAAAAATGCTATTGCTATAGGTGTTGACTTGGCTTTGATTATATAACCAATTTTTTTTGCTTGTGCGTGTGTGGTTTTCCTACAGTAGCCTGAATGTCGGACTAAATAATAACCCAAGGTTATGCCCTTATGTAACGATATTGTTACAAGCTATTCTCAGTGGTATTGTCTACATAATTTCTCATCTTCTTTAAGAAAGTAATTGCCAATGCCACAGCTTTTTTTAAAGCAAAAAACGCTGCAGTAGTGATAGGTCTTTTGCAAACAAACATGATCTTTTGGACTGGCTCTTTGGTGAATGTTTATATCTGAATCACATCTGAAAAAGGAACCTATAACCACAGGAAGTAGGGGTGCTGCAGCCTCCTCTGTTGCAGCTTCATTCGCCACTCCTTGAAGAGATTCTGAATGTCACTCCTTGAAGAGATTCTGAATGTCACTCCTTGAAGAGATTCTGAATGTCACTCCTTGAAGAGATTCTGAATGTCACTCCTTGAAGGGATTCTGAATGTCACTCCTTGAAGAGATTCTGAATGTCACTTTTTTCCATTTATCCACTATTTGTGCTATCGATTTGCTTCCTTCACTGCTGGAGCAGGCATTTTGACCAGACCTGGTATGTGACATTATAGCCAAATATCGTAATAAATGTTGGGAAACCCATCTGACGTTGTAAGAATGGGTTTATTGCACAGATGTCAATGTAATTGTTTATAAATTTAAATCATCCTTTTTGTCAAGTCAGTGGGCTACATCAATAGTGAAATTAATGTTGGCTGTGTGTTTTTTCCCCCAGATGTTTTATTAATAATCTGAAGCATAGTTCATTGTTCATTGACCCAGCTGATCACTGTAACTCGAAATTCCAATACAGTCACAGGCCTAATTTGACATAACAAAATTGGGGGGGTTGCTAAATAAATAGATAAGAAATCATGGTCTAGGTCAGTTTAATTGATGGTCAGTGAGTCTTCATGTTGTGATTCTGCTGGGTAGAGCAGAGGATGTCTGACCATCAATAAGCTCGCTCAAAGCATATTCAAAATCCATGGAGAGGATGTGCTCAAGCCATGGTCAATAATGTATGTTCTTTCTATAGCACGGTATGTCTGACAGCCATTCTCTTCCCCACAGGCGGAACAAAAACTATAAGTCCAAGCCCAGCCTACCAAAGGTAAGGTTTAATCAAAGATGTGATCATTAAATGCTCTGTAAAACAGGAATAATTTCTTCCTGGATTCTACATAATATACAATCTAACCTACAAGGACAGTTAAAGGTTAACAGCGCTGCACTGAAACAACTTACATTTATGAAGACAAGCATAGATGGTCCATAGCAGTCCCTTATATTGCAAAGAATGGAAATGACCATGTTCCTGTGACGTTTCCTCTCTCTCG
Source organism: Esox masquinongy (assembly GCA_016801175.1). NCBI lineage: Eukaryota > Metazoa > Chordata > Actinopteri > Esociformes > Esocidae > Esox > Esox masquinongy. The sequence continues at coordinate 17,776 of JACXGI010001833.1, forward strand.
GCAGCACCTGTTGGACGTCAAGTCTCTGAGGTACCTGAGCAGCGTGACCCTCCACGACCGCATCACCAAGTCTCTCCTCCACCTGCACAAGAAGAAGAAACCGCCCAGCATCAGTGCCCAGTTCCAGGTGAGACTCCATAACTCTCCTCGCCCTCTCGTGTCAGGCTGCCTTTCCTCTTTTTCCAGCCTCAACAAATTATATTACTGGGCTCGCACATGTTGCCTGCTTGTGTAGGTCTTAGGGAATCGGACTGATTCACAAAGCATGTTGCAGGTGGGCTCTCAGACTAGGGTCAAACGTAGAGGCAAGAATTTAGAATGCTTCATGCGTCTACTATAACAAATACAAATTAAATGTGCAGTGCATTGTTCATGCACTGTGTTTTTGAGATGTTGATTAGGAGATTTAATGGGATGCTAATGATTGTGCTAAGTCTTTGCTATACTACTCCTAATGGACTAATGCTATTTGTCTTTTTTGCTTCGTGAAGGCCTCGCTGAACAAGCTGATGGAGACACTTGGTCAGTCGGAGCCCTACTTTGTCAAATGTATCCGCTCCAACGCCGATAAGGTATGTTCAACTAACACCCGCTGCACTTAAAGCTGTTTCCGTTTGGTTAGTTGTAACCACTGTCAGGCTCTGCTGAACTATGAAACCACTGAATGAGGAAATGCCAATTATACAAGATTTGCTGTTATTGGGAAATTCATTCTGTTTTTTTATTGTACCTCTGTCTCCCCGCATCTTTCTACCATTTATTTCCGTCTCTTTTCTGTTAATCTTTCTGTCTATTTGTCCATTTTTCTATATATGCTTTCTCGCTCTCACTTCCTCTCTCTCAGCTCCCAATGCGTTTCAACGATGCTCTAGTGCTTAGACAGCTGAGGTACACAGGCATGTTGGAGACGGTCCGCATCCGCCAATCAGGATACGCCATCAAATACACCTTCCAGGTAAGGCTTCATACTAACCAATCAGATTACAGCACAGAGGCCATAGTACAATAGTACAAAATTTTTCAGTGTCAATAAAATCACAGAATGCATCTTTAATGCGGTCACTGTCGTTTTTTAATTTTCAGGACTTTGTACGTCACTTCCGTGTACTCTTGGCAGACAACACTAGACCAACCAAATCTGGCATCAGGGAGTTCTTTCGTCAGGTTCACCTGACTCCGGCTGGTTATCAAGTGGGCAACACAATGGTACGCAGCCCTTCTGTCTCGAACAGCCCTTCTGTCTCGAACGGCCCTTCTGTCTCTAACTCACCCACTCACGTAAGCCAGGTAACCCTAATTGCTCCTGGGGCTATCATAGTGGCAGTCCCCAGCACCTGCACAATTTGCACATACCAGTTTTACTTACGCAAACATGTTCTGAGGGCATAAAGAAATGTGATTGGTACAGGCGAACAACCAATCAAAAGGGAGAGGCGTTTGTGCTCAACACTTCAAATTACATCAAGATGCACACAATTCTGCTAATGTCTGTGAAAGAGTTAATAATAATGAACATTACTTGATTACGTGCTAAATGTGATATAATGTAGCTAAAATTCAGTAGTGAAGTTTTGGTCTAGATAACATTCACTTGCTCTTTCAATCCAGCTTGAAATGTTTATAAGCACCGCCACCTCTCCATTTTGATTGAGTGTTCACCTGAACCAATCACATTTCTTCTGCCCCCAGAACATGTTGGAGTAAGTACAGCTGGTATGTGCCTCCAATTCACAAGGGTAGGGTTAAAAGCGGAAGCCAAATCTCACTTAGAACTTGGGTACCAGCTAGTGACAAATATCCACTCTTTTTCTCTCCTTCTTTCCCACTATCTCTCTCTCCACGTATTTGCCCTGAATACATATCTTCATTGCGGCCGTTCTGTTCCCATCGAAATACGTGGGTGTGTCCGCCCCTTTGTGGGTGTGTCACTGACCGCCCCTCCCCCCTGCCGGTCTCCTCTCTGTACTGTAGGTTTTCCTGCGTGAGGCGGAGCGGCAGCGTCTGCAGGCCCTACTCCACACAGAGGTACTCCGGCGCATTGTCACACTTCAGCGGCGCTTCCGGGCCCGTCTGGAGAGGAAACACTTCATTGCCATGAAACAGGCCGCTGATGTCATCCAGGTGAGAAGGACGGCCTTGTCCGTCCGGGTGTCTGACTCAGCCCGGTGTCCAACGTTGTGTTCGTTAAGTGACACCCAAGCGTAAAAAAACGTTTTGAGAGCAAATTAAACCATTACTGGGATGACTGACCAGTGTACAGATAAAAGCCATCCACTTGTTTTTTAATTGGGTCGGCAGATAGCCTGGCAGTTACAGCGATGGCACAGATACCTAAATGACACTGGTTCTAATCTGTTCTTGTGCTCTGTGCAAGTCATGCAATTGTAATTGCTCTTAAGTCGATCTGAAAAAGAGTTTATTTGATTTTGCTATAATTTTTAGGAGTTTCTCCTGTTGATTAACTCCGGAAGGAATGTAGGAAATGGTGTTGGACTTGTACAGTGACCCAGGCCAATAGCCAGTAGTAACCTTTTGAGAACCTCGACACTTCTCCCTCCGAACATTCCACCCATAAAAAGTAGTGGCTTCCATATTGTTTTTGGAAGCTATAATTGGCTATAAGAGAGTCAGTCTGACAATCAAACCATTGTCAGACTGAACAAAAACAAATCTAATCAGCTCACAACTATGCAGCACATGGACCAACATATCGTAAGCCCAATCATTTTTAGTGGAATAATTGGAAAAGAATGATTACACAAACTTGTCAACTGGTGGGAAATATAACTTTCATTTTTTCCAGATCAGCACTGTTTCCAATTCGCTTGAAGACAGTATTGCCTTGGACAAATAAACCACCACTGAGAATTGGATTAGTATCACAAAGTGATAAAAAAAACCCAGTTTCACTCAGTCTATAAATATGGCCTACTGCTAAACTGGAAGGATTTTCCCAGGAACTGTTAAATGGATCTTGTTCAGTAGCTGTTTTGCTTAATTTCAATTTCCACACTCCAAGGAACAAACATTATCAGTTGAGTTCAGAACTGTAGAGAGAAGTTGTCAACATGGTTTTTAACAGCAGTTCATTTTTGCACTGTCAAGCACTTTTTTTTTGTCACTTATCTAAATCTTTTTTTGCATATGGAAACAAAATATTCAAATACATTTATTTTTTTTCATAGGGGTGGTGGCGGAGCTGCCTACTCAGACAATCAGAGAGTGCCATGGACCCAGCCGTCCAGGAGGAGGCAGCAGTGTGCCTGCAGTCGGCATGGAGGCGTTACAGGGAGCGCTTGCGCTTCCTACAGTGGCGGGATTCTGCCTTGATAATACAGAGGAGCTGGAGAAACTGGAGCAAGCACAGGGCTATGGCAGCCATTACGGTTCAGACAGCCTGGCGGACCTACAGGGAGCGAGCCCACTACTGTAGGACACGCGATGCAGTTACACTGCTACAGGCAGCGGTCAGAGGCTACCTGACACGCCTGAGGTAACTAGAAGTGGTAAAAAGTATATTGTCTGGAGTCTGTATGAAGAAGGTCATTGAGGATTTCTATTCTCAGCATACATCACTCAAACCCCTGATTCCTATACATTACCAGTCAAAAGTTTGGACACCTACCCATTCAGGGCATTTTTTGATTTTTGCTATTTTCCCATTGTAGAATTTTTCGGAAGACATCAAAACTATGACATACCACACAGAATCATGTAGTAGCTCTTTTGACTGGCACTTTATATGCAGTTGGTTAAACGAAAAACACAATGCGCATGTTTTAATGCTGGGCTGGAACAAAAGCCTTCTCATCTAATTGCTCCAAGAAATAAGCCTTTGCCTTAGTGGATGAATAATGGTGGAGTTTGTTTTAAAAGTGCTGTTTGCTTACAATTTGACTCACTGTTCCCTACAGGATCAGAGCGCTAAAAGAGCAGAGTGTTCATGAAAAGTTTAACGGACAAAGCTTTCCTACCACCGAAGAAGAGGCAGAGGGGATTGTGGACCTTGATAAGGACACCACGGAGAACCATTTCCTTGAGATCACCTGTGATCATGACATCCTAGACATCTCCACGGTCTGGGCCAATGAAGACCGGAAGGAGTCGAAGCGTTCCGTGGACGAAGACGAAGAGGAAGGAGAGAGCGAGCGGAGCCAGGGTATCGAGGAGCCCACTAGCCTCAAGACGCGGGCCAAGCGTCAGAACCGGCGCATGAGGGAGCTGGAGCAGGCCCAATTCAGTTTGGAGCTGCTCAAGGTGCGAACCCACAGCACGGGTGGGACCCTGCAAGAGAAGACCCCAGTACTTCCCTGTTCAGACAGCGCCCCCTGTCCCCCAGATGGCCACCAAACCCTTCGGCCCTCCTCACCCAATGGTGATACCCAGGCCACACCGCTCCAGACTTCGCCCCAAGATGATTCGCTTCACGTCTCCCGAGAGTCCAGGTTGCTGACGGACCGGGACGCAGAAAACGACGCCGATCCAAGCCCCAGGATGGAGGTGCCACCGCCTATGTTGCTTTCCCCTGTAAAGGAGGTGCTGGCTCCCCAAGCTACCTTCTACATCCCCTCTGAGGACCGATGCAGCAAGACGGAGAGCCCCGGCCGGCTGAAGGAGGGGCGACCGTCCGCCACGCGGCGGCCCGTGGTTGTCTTCATCAGCATGCAGAAGGAGACCCCACTTGATGAGGAAGAGCTGAGGGCGGTGCACGCCCAGGACAGTGCACTCCACGTGGGTGTGAACACCTCCCGCATTACACCAATCGCCGGCCTGGAAATATCAGAAACGGAGCACAGGGTCGTCACGCAGCCTCAGAAAGATTCAGCCTGGCTGGACTGTTCCTGCTTAGCCCCTTCCTCCGGCTCCGCCCATGGCCTTTGTCCTTCCGAGGTAGACATCCAGATAGTCCTGGAGCCAAAGGCCCAGTCAGGAGAAATAGTACTCAGCCAGGGGGAGAGGAAGGCTGGTAGTCCAACGCAGGACCACTGGGTCTCCACCAACAGTATCCTGGAGGGCAGGGGAGCTGCAGCCAGAGCACCACAGAAGAAGTCCCCGTCGCAGACCATCATGGTCAGCATGACTGAAAAACCCCCGGCCAACATTTCCTTTTCCCCCCGACGCAAACTGCCCTTCTCTAAGTGAGTGTCACACTGCCGCAAACTTTGGCTGTAACGTTGACTCTCATTCAAAGTGTCAAAGCTTTGACGTAGTTTTGTTTTGCTTTACTGTTAATCGACACTCATGTCATTTGTAACTGATTGGTTTTCTGAATGTGCTGTAGGTCAGATAAGGACCTGGTGAACAAGGAGCGGTCCTTGGCCTCAAGCCTTAGAGCCACTGCTGGACAGCGAGGCAAAGAGGTGGGTTGCACCAAGCAGTGGATTGTACGTGTGAGTGTGTGTGCTTGTTCAAGTTCTGTGTCTTGTGTATGTGTGTCAATCAGACCGCCAATGTGTCTTCACGTGATAACCCCACATACACACACGCCTATCTCCCATCACGTACCCAGACCCTTGACGTGTTCTGGTGTGTGTGTGTGTGGTTGAGCAGGTGAGCCGGCATCGGCCCAAAAAGAAAGCCCGTATGTCTCGGACCCGCTCCGACTTCCTGACCCGCTGTAACTCCGAGGGGGCGGGCCAGTCGGACGATGACGATGACGACTCATACTACACCCCCGCCCAGTCCCGCACGTTGCCCCTCCTCTCACCGTCCCCCTTGACCGAACCCGAGGGGGACAGAGAGCCAGCCTTTCACAGTGACTCCGAAATGGTAAACGAACCAAACGGGGTCCAAGCCACTTCTCTCGTCCCCGTCCTCCTCCAGAACACTTAGTCCATTTGTTTTCACTCTGGGAAGCTCACTAGCTGGAGAGGACACTTTTAACCTGACTAACAACTCTGAACTAGCATCCCAACTCGGTTCCGTTTTGAACTACTAGTTAGAAAACATGTTTCTGCCCTATCAGCTTTTTGCTTGATCTACCTCTGATTCGCCGAATGGGTGGGGACCAAAAGACTTTAGCCTAAACACTTGAGCCTGCACCAGAAATTTGTACTGCTTCTCAACCTTATGCTTTCCCGCCGATGATACATAATAAATATTTTTGCTGGCTTAGTTATGGCCAATTTGCGTTTATTCTATTTACTCTGACAATGTTGTAGCCCTGACCATTTGCTATGACAGAAAGTACTACTTCTAGTTTGTTGTAGGCATTGATTGTTCCATAAACAATCATTGCATTTGGCAAAGTTCCCTCTTTTCATAATGCATATTTCTCTAGTATAGGCTACTGAGATAAACCCACATGTAGCAATACATAGCATATATCATCCCTGAGGTAATAAAACACCACAAACATTTCTCAAGCTTAAAGGACGAAGACACCAGCTGTTTCAGAGGAAAATACATTTAAACCAGCAGTTATGCTATAGGTTATGGTAAGGGGTAGGTGACTAGATGAATGCACAGGCAGTTCCGAAAGGTAATAAAATTGGTGGTGCATATTAATGTTATGCATCGTTCTATTTTTCACTATCGCATCAATCAGGCAATTTGTCGCAGTATGGATTTGGGTCCGTGTTGGCCAGCTCTATATGGTAATCAAACACAGATCCAGGATGAGGGCAGACTGACTGTTGTTAGCGAGACATCGGTGATGCATGTGATAGATTCTCTAACCCTCCATTGACACACCATTTTAATACTGTCTCACGCCTTCCTTTAGAAGTATTTCTGAGCATGAGCTCTTTTACTCTCCCACTCACATCTTATCTTGTTTCAAGAACATTTTCGGCGCACATATGTGAACTGTGTATGTTAGTATGTCTTTCCGCATGTCTGTCACTATGCTAATGTGTCACTATGCTAATGTTCTTATGGTAATGCTTGTAGACTGTTAGCTGTTGTGCAGATTGAATGAGGGATGCAATATGAACACGCACGCACAGATTAATTTGTGATCTTGCATTGAAGTTTAATATTGCACTGCCCTGTACAGGATAATGTATGTTCATACTGTATCTCTTCAGAATAGGACTCAAAGACATGACAAAATAGCATGAAATTGATGCACAATCAACGAACACTGAAGATATTCCGCCTCCACATGTCTGGTTTTAAGACTTACCTTGCCATTCCTTAAATGTCCATGGTTCCAGGCTTCTCACAAGGACCAGCAGAAGAAGATCCACAAAACAATGTCTTCGGGGGACCTGGGCAAGGTTGCAGCAATTGGGAAAACATCCGTTCAGGACGGGAGGTAGATACAGTACCATCTACTACCCTCCCGGGTCTCCTACCCTCCCGGGTCTCCTCCTACCCTCCCGGGTCTCCTCCTACCCTCCCTGTCTCCTCCTACCCTCCCGGGTCTCCTCCTACCCTCCCGGGTCTCCTCCTACCCTTCCTGTCTCCTCCTAACATCCCTGCCTCCTCCTACCCTCCTGGGTCTCCTCCTAGCCTCCCTGTCTCCTGCTACCATCCCTGTCTCCTCCTACCATCCCTGTCTCCTCCTACCCTCCCGGGTCTCCTCCTACCCTTCCCGTCTTCTCCTATTTAATAGGTACAAAGGTATCAAAGGTTTCTTCTAAATTGCATATTAATATTATCATATTTTTGATATTTATAAGATTACATTCCTTCTAGCACAAATTAAGATCTTATTGTATGAGTACACGCTAGTACCCATTTTACACCAGTTGCTGAAACCGTCCTGTAAAGAATGTTATTTTTATTTTACCGGGCAGTTCGGTTTAACAAACTTTTATTTATATTGACAGCCTGGTCTATCCCAGCCAGCACAGTAGTTCAGGTGAACCAGGCCAACCTAAAAAAGCTATAGTTGTGTTCTAAGCTGGTTGTGTGGCGTTGGCTGTGCGTTTCAGCAGGGTGCGAGCGAA
>JACXGI010001833.1:25770-57273 GCA_016801175.1 Esox masquinongy
GTGTGTGTGTGTGTGTGTGTGTGTGTGTGTGTGTGTGTGTGTGTGTGTGTGTGTGTGTGTGTGTGTGTGTGTGTGTGTGTGTGTGTGTGTGTGTGTGCAACACTACAAAAAACAGAACAGAAAGCCAAAACGGTTGTCTTCTCCTCAGCACCCCGGGGTCTTTCTAATGGTGTCTCTCCCTGTGGGCTTAGTGGGTCCAGGTGGGACAGAGTCCCCCCCCCGCAGCCCTGACCTGTCGCTGGTGAGGAGACGGGAGTCCAAGGAGAACAAGGAGCCTTCTCCCAGAGTGAGGCGGCGACGCAGCGTCAAGATCAGCAGCGCAGCCCTAGAGCCCGCCCAGTGGCAGAACGATGAACTGCACATCCTCACCAGCGCCCACGATTACCGGAGCATGAATGACTTCCTCATGAAGAAGGTACCCAGGCGGGGGGGAAAGGTCGAGGCAAACACGCCCTCACAAACACTGTGTTCTAAAGTGCAATGGTCCAAATCACACCTGTCGTCACACGTTCGTTGTCCCACCCAGATAAACGACCTGGACTCAGAGGACAGTAAAAAAGACACCTTGGTGGACGTGGTCTTCAAGAAGGCTCTGAAGGAGTTCCGCCTCAACATTTTCAACTCCTACTCCACCGCCCTGGCCGTGAGTACCGTGGTCTCGTCCCTTCCCGCCCTGCAGTTTTCGCACACACACCTTCGGCTGAGCGTAGTGCAGCACACGCATCGATTTAGTTCTGTAATACTACTCCCCTCGTTTGCCTTCCCATGCCACTTCCGACCGCTATGCTGCAATCAATCGAATTACAGCAATTTCTCAAAGCTCTTTGCTCAGACATGTAGGGGCTCAGCCCCGATACCTCTTGACGTTCAGCCGTCTCTCCTCCTCCCTCAGATGGATGACGGGAAGAGTATCCGCTACAAGGACCTGTACGCCCTGTTCGAGCACATCCTTGAGAAGAGCATGCGGCTAGAGCAGAGGGACTGGAGCGAGTCACCCGTCAAGGTCTGGGTCAATACCTTCAAGGTCTTCCTGGACGAGTTCATGACCGAGTACAAAGCCGCAGATGGCACCATCAGCAAGGTAAGGGTTTGGGGAGGAGGGGGGCTGGAGGAAGGAAAGAAGGAGTGGGGGTGCAGGTAGGGAAGGAGAATAGAAACAGAGGAGAGAGACACTAACGTATCATGTCATCTTACCCCTCAGGCACCCAAACCAGAACGCAAGAAGAGGAGGAAAAAGGAGAGCGACATTGTGAGTCCTGCATTAATTTTGCCTGTTGTATATATGAACTGTCTTCGAATGGTTCCGATTTGGACGGTCCAGTTGTCATTATGGCTCACCGTACTGAGCCACTATGTCGCCCCCTGCAGGTGGAGGAGCACAACGGCCACATCTTCAAGGCCACCCAGTACAGCATCCCCACCTACTGCGAGTACTGCTCCTCTCTCATCTGGATGATGGACCGGGCCTGCGTCTGCAAACGTGAGTGGACACACAGACTCCCGACCATTACACACACGCTTCTAACCGTTGCACACACACTTAACACACCTCTTTAAAATTCCCTCCAACACACCTTTTAAAGAGCCAGTCCTCTCCATCACCCAGTTCCAATGTCCATGCTCCTTTTCATAGCATGATCTCACCTTGCCTAAAAGTAACCTCATCCTGTCTCACCCCCGATCACAGAGGAAGTCATATCTTGGGAGGGTGAGGCTCTGCTGTTTCAATAGGATAGAATCACTCTTAGTATTGATTCTAAACTAACACATTTGCTAAGTGGGACTTTTGAAATGGAAAGAGATTTCAGATGGATGATCATGTGAGCCCAGAGGGGCTCTTTTTAAATACTATATTCAAATCCACAAATCACATTTTATAGCTCATGAATATCTACTACCCATCTAGCCAACTTCCTCTTACACAACACTGTTTATCCTTGTGTGTTGTTAGTTCAACAAGGCAGCCTTGTATAGAAATGTACAGGTCCTTGTAAAAACAGCAACCGTTTACAACGTGGGCAACAGACTCCATTACACTGATATCACGCAGAGTACAAAACTGGTTAAGGTTAACCCTTATAGGCTCACACACACACTTCACCAAATGCATCCTTTCTGGGCTTCCTGGTGTCTGTAATCAGATTGTTTCCAGCCGTCGTCGTAAATCTATCTTCTATCTCATTATCTCCCATCCAGCCACTCTCCAAGGTTCACTTTAAGACAGGGAGTGGCAGCATTGTCTCGACAGACCGCCGGATCTATATTTCAGCCTTTGTGGTCTGCTTGTTGACTAACCAGGGTTGGACGCAGAGCGTTGTTAGAACGTTGCTTTTGGGTTAATGAGATACAGGTTGCTTGTTGTCAACTTACAAAAAAACTGTTGGAGACCAATATTTTTCTGTAGCTTGGGGGTTTTTTTAATTGAAAATGCGTTGGAGATGGAACATTTTTAGATTGTTGCTTGAAGATTGATGGTTGTTGACTGGAAAGCAGTTGGAGACTCTTTGTAGTTGGGTGCGTGAAGGTTGAATTATTCAGATTGTATCTGACTGTTGTGTTCTCTTTGGCAGTGTGCCGCTACGCCTGCCATAGGAAGTGCTGCTCCAGGATGACCACAAAATGTAGCAAGAAGGTAAGAGTTTGTTTGTGTCTATGGAATCAATTTGTAGAAAATCAAGAGAGAATTTATTGCTTTTTTAGATGTCGAACGAACTGTATTTTTTCATCTAGTAATGTATGCATTTTATATTTAGCGCTTTTCAAAGATGATTTATGCCGGTACTTTACAGCAGTTTTGACCAGTGCCGGCTCTTTCTTTTGGGGGATCTAAACAAAATTTGATTTGGGTCCCCCTCTCCCCTATCCATCGAGGGCTCCCAAGCAGTGGAAGGCCCCCCTAGCGGCCGGGGGCCCAAAGCAACTGCTTATGTCCCTTATGCCTGAAGCCAGCCCTGGTTTTGACTATCACTGCTGTTTGTCTGTGCTTCTCACTTGTCTCTCTGTCCGTTTCAGTACGACCCAGAGCTGTCATCCAGGCAGTTCGGCGTGGAGCTGTCTCGTCTTACCAGCGAGGAGAGGGCAGTGCCCCTGGTGGTGGAGAAGCTCATCAACTACATTGAGATGCACGGCCTCTACACAGAGGGCATCTTCAGGAAGTCTGGCTCCACCAATAAGATCAAGGAGCTCCGGCAGGGCCTGGACACTGGTATGACTGACAGGCTGATCCACGTTGATGTGTGGGGTTCAGTTCAAAACAAAGGAGTGAAACCCGACCCATTATCTATAGCGCCGCCTGTAAACGTTATTGTCCATGCATTGTGAAACATTTGTTTCTGGCTCAACCCTGCACAGTAATAGCATATACAAAATAAATACAAATCACCATTGGGAGCATAACACTTTGAAGGTATACAATAAAACCTATACAATGTGCTAATGTGTAAGTGCAGTTACACATTGATGTTACATTGGTAAAAAGTGATAAATGTCAGTAAGATTTTAATTTGACCTTCTCTGGCAATTCCTCCAAATTCCTCCTCGTGCAGTAAGCCCATGAGCTGTCTGTGGGGGAGATGTTAGAAAACGTAAAATAAAACCCTCGACTGACATTTATCACATAAAATGTATATGGTATTTACCACAATTGATTGGGATTCGCCAGTGTTGTTTTCGCTGTGAGGGAACATTTGCTCTTCAGGTAGATAATCTTTATTTCACAAGTTCTATCAAATCGTATTAGTCGGGGGAGAGCAATATAACCAGATTAAGCTGCTCTCACGCTAGCTCAACCCTGCTCTCCCTGATTGAGTGAGTTGCGTGCATAGAGAGACAGACCAACAATTACTTCAAGCGGTTTATAAACTTAAACTAATTGTAGATATTTCTTATTCCCTTTTAACAATACAATTACAGCTTGTTAACCCCCCCGCCCCAAAAAAAAAAAAAATATGTCATGAAACCATGTCCATGCTATTCACACTGTCTGAAGCTGAGACTTTAACTTGTTGGAATGTGTACCGTAACTAAATGTTATATTCTTTTTCACTCTTTCTCTCCCCATCTCCCATTGCTCCCTTCCAGACGTGAGCAGCATGAACCTGGATGACTATAACATCCACGTCATCGCCAGCGTGCTCAAACAGTGGCTCCGTGACCTGCCCAACCCTCTGATGACCTTCGAACTCTACGAGGAGTTCCTCCGAGCCATGGGTAAGAGTTTTGGTCAGAAGTATTCCGATTGATTTTGCTGCAGTGGTTTTAATAGTTCAAGGTGACCTATGTACAGTATTAATAATGGATGTGGATTTAAGGTCTATATGGTTGAATATGCCGTTTTTGAATATAAGAATTCTTAATTAGTGAATGTACCAGAGCCGGCTCTAGCCTTTTGGGGGTCCTTGGCAAAATGTTATTTGGGGCCCCCCTTAAGGGTCAGGGCACAACAGCAGTCAGGGCTACCTAGCTGTTGAGGCCCCCTAGCAGTCAGGGGCCCGAGGCAACTACTTATGTCGCTTATACCTAGAATAGGCCTTGGATTATACAATGTGTACAATTGATAGGCCTGTGCATAGAAATACTTGAACAAATATTCCCGTTGAAGTTGGTCATGGCGGCCATTTTGAGTCTTCTTTTTGGAAACAGATTGTAATTGCGTTTCTGTTGTGGCGCAGGCCAGCCAGACAAGCGGGAGGTGATCCGTGGAGTGTACTCTGTGATCGACCAGCTCAGCAGAACCCACCTGAGCACCCTGGAACGCCTCATCTTCCACCTGGTCAGGTGAGTGGTCATGTGATCCCGCACAAAGTAGGATGATGAAGGATTAAAGGGAGGTCTGTACTAAAGAAAGTCCAATGCTAATGCAAACAGGCAAGATAGACGTTTAGTAGAAAAAATGGCTATTCAAATGCAAATTCCCCCCACATTGTTATCGCGCTCACTTCCAGTGAATAGGGCTGAGAGCACTGAGCCTGTTAATATTTGAATATAATTTTATGAAGACAGTTCTCACAGGCATGGATATGGCGGTCAGAAACTCTCTCCTGCCAACAATACATCATCCAGTGCATTTAAATCTAGAACAGGAAGTGTGAGGGATGATGTTCTCATTGACTGATACTGAAGAAACCAGTTGTCAGTGTTTTTTGCTAACACTGAGGCATTTGTGTGTCCGTGTTCTTCCAGGATAGCACTGCAGGAGGAAACCAACCGAATGTCGGCCAATGCTCTGGCCATCGTCTTTGCCCCCTGCATCCTCCGCTGTCCCGACACCATTGACCCCCTTCAGAGTGTCCAGGACATCGGCAAGACTACCGCGTAAGACTCCCTCTAAATGTACTCTTGACACACGGATCATTAGTCCTGATTCCGGAAGACTGCACAGCGTGACACTCCAGAACTAGCATTAATATACACACACCACAAACAACAACCGAAATCCCAAGTCTGTATTTAAGGGTTAAGAAGATGTCAATCATTTCTATCTTTTTTGGTGGAGCATTGCACTTCGATTCCCACGGGGGGACAGTTCGAGAAAGTAAGGAAATGTTTGCACTTACAACTGTATATCGCTGGATAAGAGTGTCTGTTAAATTTACAAATGTAATGGAAAAATGTCAGATTCCAGATTTTGAGATGCTTAATTGACAAATACCAGAGCAGATGTAACGGACGCCAAAGCAGGCCGACAAGACCGAAGCCTGAGAGAAAAATCTATTTTCTCAAAACCTACAGTTACAGATATAAAATGACACACTGAAGAGGCTCTAGTGTAGTTTAAATTGATAGATAGACCATATTTGGCTAAAATGGATTATTGAAAAGACGATTAGCTTAACCATTATATCAGTGTTGATATTTGAACACATAAAAGGCACCTCTTTCTTGACCTTGCGAGTGCTACCTCTGTATGACTCTCAACCTTCTCAGAAAGTCTGATTTCAGAGCCACCTGCACAATGACCTCACATTCTACGACGAGTTAAAAAAAATGTCACTGTCCATTTGAACTCACAAAACAGTTTCATTAAGTGAGTCAGAGCAAAACAACATTGGAGATATTGTATCAAATAGTTACTAAAAGTCTTAATCAAATATGTTCAGGATGCCAAGTCATTGTAGTCTGTTAGTACAGGTGATCTATTTACATAGCAAATCACTATGCCCCCACCTGTCTAACTACGTGGACTGACAGCGGCTTTACCAAACTCTAAAATTGCCCTTTGAACTCTTTGATCTTACACCCAGCCATATATTATATAATGAAATTCTCACTGCTTAAAAAAAAAAAAAAAAAAAACTGAATCAGTGAGAGTGCTGAGCAACAAGTCGCGCTGTTGACCGGTCCTCTTTCTGTCTGCCTCCAGGTGTGTGGAGCTGATCATCGGGGAGCAGATGAACAAGTACAGGGCCAGGCTGAAGGACATCAACAGCCTGGAGTTTGCTGAGAACAAGGCCAAGATCAGGCTGACTCACATCAGGAGGTCCATGGTATGTTCATTATGTTCAAAACAGAAGCAAACCGATTAACAATTGGAGGGACAACCAGAACTTGGATTTGTCGCAATATGTTTCAAGCGTTTTCAGTTGCCTGTGGTCGCGGGGTGGGCCATTTAACATCTTCATCTGTTAACCTTGAATTGGGTTACCTTGGATTCTGCTCTGACAACTTTAACCTTTCCCCTCCGGTCCTTAACTCTTCTCTGTTCTCCAACCTCCCATGCCCAGTGATCGAACATTACGCTCCAGGATGGAACGACATCAGCTGTGATTTTGGCCCGCGACAATTTACAGGCCTTGATTTCAGTTGATCTCCAAAATCATTTCACTAGACCAATCAAAGCTAATTTGAATTGAACTGATTTAGATCAAACATTAGACTTCACTTCATTTAGTTTTAGCTCCACCGTGTCGGTTTTAGGTTCCACGCTCTCTAATCCTATTTTCTCCTCTCCCCCTCCCTCCCTCCCCCCACCGTTCCAGAAACCTGTACTTATCGCTGTTAGGTTTATTGGCATAACCCGCACGGCTACCCCGGTATGTATTCCTAGTACACTCCATGTGACCACAATCAGTCCTGTCAGCCCATTTGTCGCTGGCGCTGTCAATCAATCAGACCTGTCGGCTTATTTGTCTGTGGCACTGTTAAGTCAGCACATTGGCAACGCCCTCATGCTGTCAAGTTTTTGTCCTCACAATGCCATTTCCTCTCACGCCCTCTCTTTTTTTCTCTTTACTTGTCTCTCAGTATATAGTGCCATATCTGCCATAGTCAGCAATTATCGTCTTGTTGTCTTCAATAGCTGTTAAATCATTCCGTATCATTAACTCAACGGTCATTAATGGGTTTCCTGAGAAAAATTAGAACAGTGGTTGGTTTATCAAACACACAGGAAAGTCCTTAGGTTCTTTCAACCAATAAGCAATGCTGTTTATCTACTTTTTTCTGTTGCATCCAAATGAAAGAAGACCTACGGCTCACTAACACAATATTGTTGTACATTTTTTTTTATGCTTGGTAAAATAATAACATGCATTCTAACACAGCTTAGAAGGTAATGTGTACCTGGATGCCTGTCCACTAGTTTGTTGCTTTCAAAGCACTCATGTAAAACAGCTATCCAATGCTGCTTAAACATAGTTTACAAGGTACGCACCTCCAATGTGCCGGCGTGACAAACCAAGGTATGAACAACCATCATCAACCAAATCACACTTCATATTTTCTGTCGAACCGTCTTGGATACACATCTGTCAGCTCCACTTTGTCCGTGTCGTCAGTAGGCCCAGTCGGCTTAACACATCATTTACATAGGCTGCCCAATAATGGTCTCGCTCCCCATCTGACCAATCAGATGGGTTATTTTGCCCATAATTGCACACAACCAATTGGTCTGCCTTAGTAAATGCAATCTTTGACTTCAACTATTCCATCAGCCTCTATCCTTTATGTATCTAAAGGCCTGGCAAAAGCGTGACGCCTAGCATGTCCTATAACCTAGCCTAGCCTATATTGTAATCTGTCCTCTATCCTAACTAGCCCTCTACTCTTTTTGCGGTGTCCTTTAGGGCAAAGGTCGTCAGCGGAGGGGTAGCAGCCACCACACGCCCTCCCCACCGCTCAGCCCCAGAGCTCCCCCAGGGGTGA
Organism: Esox masquinongy; assembly: GCA_016801175.1. Taxonomy (NCBI): domain Eukaryota; kingdom Metazoa; phylum Chordata; class Actinopteri; order Esociformes; family Esocidae; genus Esox; species Esox masquinongy. The sequence goes on from JACXGI010001833.1 coordinate 33,913, forward strand.
ACAAGGAGACGGGCGAAGAACTGGCAGAGCCAGGGCTGACGGACCAGGAACAGGTGGACATGCAGCAGGAGGAGAGGGTCCTCAGCGAACAGATCGAGAGCCTTCAGAGAGAGAAGTATGCCATCGTGTCATCCTTGTCTCCTGTCCTCAACCGTGTTCTCAAGTCGCTACCCAGCACACTGAGGATGTCCTATGACATTTTCCACAGCTTTTTGACATTCCTGGAAAATCCCTGCGACTTATTTGTTTGCAGGGCATATGTAAGCAATAACACACAGGGGTGTGCTATATGTCCTATAAACCACGGCTAAGAGCCGTTCTTATGCACAACGCAGCATGGGCTGACTGGATATAGATCTTAGCTGTGGTATATTTGTCATGCAACCAACTCCCAAGGTGTCTTCTTGCTATTATAAACCAGTTACCAGACCAATTAGAACAGCAGAACAAAATCAGCACTACAGGTTTAAACAACCCAATTGATAATCTACTGTAACTTGAAATCTGTCTCTTTTTCAAACATAGGACATGCCCCTGGGTCTCCTCCAATTTTCCTTTTTATAAAGGAGCAGAGACATTTCATTAAAGACAGCACTGAGAGTCAAGGGTAGTGTTGTAAAACTGCTGCTGTCAAGGACCCAAGCACTCCTCAGGGCTCTTGAGGTTGTCTAGGTGTGTAACTGAAACTTGTGCGTGTACGTCTGTCTGTGTGTGTGTGTATAGGGAGGAGTTAACTTACGAGATGCTGATCTTGGAGCCACGGGCGTCTGATGATGAGACCCTGGAGTCGGAGGCCTCCATAGGAACGGCGGACAGCTGTGAGAACCTTAACATGGACCATGAAGGAGCTGCCTCCAACCCCTCTGGTGAGACTGTGGACTGTCTGTGTTCTATACACAGTGTGCCCTCAGCCTGTCTGTCTCAATCTGCCTGTGTCGTAAACGCCCGTTTCTTTCGACAGGAGCCTACCGCTCCCGGATGCTTGAAGTGAAGAGCCGCCGAGGACTCCGGAGACAACCAGAGTCTTTGGACTCGGTTGACTCTGTCTTGTCCAGCGCCTCCTCCTCGCTCTCCTCCTCGTCCTACCACCCCTCCTCCTCCTCCTCTGTCATCTCTGCGTCTCCCAACTACCGCTTTCGCTCTTCCTCCTCTGGGCCTCTGCTCTCCTCATGCTCCCTGGGGCTTGGCGCCCCCTTAGCGGAATCCGAGGGGGACCCGAGAGGAACAACGGGGGTAAAGAGTCGCCACCGGATCCGGCTGAGCAGGAGCTCGCCGCGCGAGGCCTCCGAGGGCCACCGGAGGGAGTCGGACTTCAGCTCGCCGCCGCGACAGCTGGTTCTGTATGGCAGTAACGAGTTCATGGTATGAAGAAAAGTTGCGGGGAGACGAGACATCCGAGCCTCCTTCAGGCCGCCAATGCCGGTAGAGTGTGGAGGGGAAGGATGGAGGGAGGGATGGGAGGAGGTGAAGCTGGCCTGGTAATGAGCTGTGTGGGCACCCATCTCTCACTGCTGCCTTCCCCAGCTGTACCCGCCCCTCCTCCCGCTTCCACACGCCAGTCTTGCCTTGGAGGACCGTGATAGTCCCCACAATGCAGTTGGGCGCCGTCCCCTCTGCTGGACGGGGCGGAAGAGTGTTTGAAGGAATGAAAGAAATAAGCCTGCGAGCTGAAATGGAGTATTGGAAGGAAGCTTAACAGCAGCGGAAGACAGCCTTGGTCCTGAAATGCAACAGCTCAAATGTCTTCGACGGAACCAACTAAGAGGACCATGTGTGTTCAAATATGCCCTGTTGTCAGTTGTGGGATTCTGGTTTGTAAAGGGACACGGTGGTCTGTCCTTCTGAGGTGTAGAGAGTTACTCTTAGAGAGAGAATGAGCAAGGACAGGATGAGAGCGATCGCCTTGACTTCTATGCCTCTTGACCCCTGCTGGAGCTTCAGGGGGATGGGGAGGCAGGAGAGAATGAGATGCAAAGCCAGTGGACCTCGCCCTCTTTTGAGTGGAGGTCTCAAGTGACTCGATAGTAGAACTAAGAGGACTGGTGGCCATTTTGATATGAACACCTCACCTACTCTCGCGTCCGCTTTCACGTTTACACGATATGGCCCATCCATGAGGCTGCATGCTCCTTTATGTACTTGTTCCTATGCCTGTTTAAAGAGACTATGGTGATTATGTGTAATATGAAAATATTATGTTATCAAGATATGGAAATAGAAGAAACTCCAGTTCTGCTGGGTTGTCCGATGTTTATAATAGATGTCCCTTGCCGAGTTTTTTTTTTTGCAAAGTGAAGTGTATGGGATTCAGGTCATAGTTTTGTTTGTCTGTGTTTTGTTTAATTTTAACAGAGCCATTTGATCTGTTCAGTTCGTGTCACTTCTCACGTGAAATAATCCAAGTTGCGCAACAGAGGGACACGTCCATGCAGACTCCTAAGTTACGATCATCACAGCACTATTGCCATTGTTATTGATACTGCGACTACCGTGTTCAATGTTTGTCAGCCATAATGTATTGCAATGCCTTTACCTGGTCTCTGTTCCCTTCCGAATCTTATGTTGATTCAACATTTACAGTATGTTGATCCTACGTTTGTTCTGAAATGTCAGTGTTAAAAATAACCAAATCAGGACTTGAATTTTTTTCTTATTTTTATATTATTATTATTATTATTATTATTATTATTATTGTTGTTGTTGTTGTTATAGTTGCCATTCATGTTGTCGTCACTTTTTTGTTGTTTGTCATTACTTGCATTGTATTGGTGATTTTGATGAAAGCGATTTTTGTTGTCTAGCTGTACCATTTTTTTGTCTCATGACCGCTCCATCCAGTTGATGTCAATACCGTCCTTACGATGCACACAGTCCTGATGTTTTTCCTATACAACCTTTAGGTCATATCCTTAGCCTGTAACTCTATCCCTATATGTTTAAATTGGTTAAATAATAAATTAAGCTTTACATCCTTAACACTACCAGGCTTTAATAAACATTAGCAGTTACTCATTGCTAAGTGTGCATTTGAAAGCCTTGCATAGTGGCAATTAGTTTCATCCCGTCCAGTGCGTCTGGACGGAAGATAGCATCTATATCTCTGGGTACACTGATAAGAGAAATGCTTCTATAATCTGTCTATACCATTCAATACCTTATGTGTGTCCTGCAGGATATTATATGTTGGGAGTTGGTCTATATATGTATCTCTCCTTAGCTGTGCTTAACCTAGGGTTAAAGCAGTACTCTATTTTCTTGATGTCCCTGTACTGCACTTGCCATCCTATGCTTTACGACCTAGCGCACATCTAAAACGCCACATTTTCAATCTTGTCATAGAGGGGACTTGATCGCACAATGGTCATCATAATTATTAGAGAATGTGTATGTTTGGCTGAAAAGCTTGCCTATTCAGTGTGATCTGTCAATTAGAATCTCCATTCTGTCCCAAATAGGTAGATTGCCAGTTGGTCTGTACTATTAGGGTGGAATTGCAACTTGTGGTGGTAATTTGGGAAAAGGCACTTCAACCTGTCACAACCAAACCCAGGTCATATGCAATAGGCACCAACCGGAAGCAAGCAGGTAGACACTACATAAACATTCTATCATTAAGAATTGCTTGTGTCAATTTTATGCTGCAAAGCATTCCGCTACAGTGTGCCCTAATCAACAGGACCCCAGTTATCTGAAAAGCAGCCAGAAGTTCAGTGTGAGAGAGATAAGTACTTGGGCTTGTTGAGGGACATGGGAGAACTTACCGTTTATACCGGTCAAACAACCACAAGCTAAACGTTGACTGTATTTGTACACCTTAAAACTGGCACTGTCCATGGCATCCTACTAAAGTGAATGTACCTATCACTGGAAGGCAATGCTCTGCTTTCTCTTTGCGTTTTGTTGTTCTTTTTATATACAGTATGTATATTGTATTTATGATCATGCTTATGAGTGTACATTGAAAAAAATGCCTGTTATAAAAAGGATATATTATCCTGTGTACGACTCCTCATATAATGTTAATCATGTTAAATGTTTTTTATAGGCTGAAAAAGTCTCATGTTTGTGCTACTGCAAAAGTCCAACTTGAGCAATTGTATCTCTTTTTTGTGTGAGCTACTCTGGACACAGTTGTATGTATAAGGTGTAATTTGTGTAATATTTCTTTTAAAAAGATTGCCATGTCTACAGCTGTAAAAATAAAAAAGGAAAAAAAAGAATTTATGATGAAAAAATGCTTAGTAAAAAAGCAAAACTGGAACCAAACTGGTGTGAATTGTTATTAAAAACAAGTAACTCAATCACAGTAGACTAATGGTTGAAAACAATGATATATTTGGACAATGGCCGATGTTTTGTTTTTTTGGGCTCTGCAATTCCAGCATTTATAGAATGACAATAGATTTAAATGGTTAAATCTATATTGAAAATCTGTTCAAATTGTGTACAGAATAACCATGCTAAATACAAAAGCACTGTTCAAATTTCCCTGAGCATGAACATAATACACTGAGATTTTCACTCATCCATTTAATTCCGTTTATGATTGAAAATGTTTGTGTTGCTGTTAGCAAACTAGTGTCTTCCCACAACCTGAAGTACAGCTAGTTATTAAGTAACATAGTTGCAGAAGGTTCTATTGCGTGCCAGAACAGTTAATTACATCGTTAGGGCTCAGCACAACTCTGTTTTCGTAGTGGCACTAACTGGGGGGGAAATTATTAACAACTTTTCTGATGGCAAGGATTAAATTCAAATCCCTGGATGGGTACTGGATTCCATAGAAATTATACACATGCCTTTGTAGGAGAGAAACATGTTTTTGCAGAGCCTTAATGTGATTCCACATATCTAAAATACACCAAATACCAAAAATCTCACACCTGCTTACAAGACATGACACTAATTTATAATTTTTATGATGCTCTGAATTGATGTTCCTGCCAATAACTTGCAGCTTTCCACAGCCATTGAAGAGGAATGGGACAACATTCCACAGGCCACAATCAAAAGCCTAATGTGACTCATTGTGATGGTTTTCTGATCCATGCAACTACCTTAATCTGATCAGCAGATGCATATTTGTGTAAAAGCCAGAGGCGTTGCTAGGATCACAATACATTCAGGGCTTAGCCCCCGCCCCCCCAAAGTACAGGTTTTTGAATGTGCATGAGTAAAATTTTGATGTACATGTTAGTGGCCCACACGTCTACATTGACATAATGCACGATCGAAATGATAGAGTAATAAATCAGAGGCTATTATTTGTTTTGATCAATTTGAGGTCCGGGGCTAACGATGCCACTGGTAAAAGCCATAGATTAGGACCTAATTTAAATATAGAGTAAGACTCTTGAAATTGTTGCATATATAATTCTGTTTAGTGTAGATCTTCCCTGTGTGTTTCACCAATTATGGCAGTGTTAGATTCTGTCCACTTTTGATCCATGAACAAAATCATAAAGTCTTAGGCTACTATCAGTCTAACCCGTGTCCAACAGAAACAGACCTAACATGACATATTAATGAAATACATAATTCATTCCCTCAATATACCCTTCAAACAAAGTTGTGACTATCATGAGTCAAATATGAGTCTGGAGGAATATGTCACTACTAAGCATATCAGAATTAGATCAATTAGGAAAACTATTGATTGTTAGGAATTCAGCTAGATTCCAATCAAGAATCCTGTTGTCCATTTCTTCCGTCTTCTGTATAAGTTCTTATAACTTGCCTACCAGCTAGCTGGCTAATGTTAGCTTAGCTAGCTAGGTAAAGCGATTTAAACTGAGAAATTAAATTTTCTACTGCAGTCCTTTGGTGTGGACCTGACAAAGTATCAGCTCTTAACAAATGCTGGTGAAGGTGTGTATCTGAATAGTGAAAGGTTTCCACTTTGACACAGTAGATTGACACCAGCGGTGTTTCCTGCAGTGGTTTGGATCATGTGACCTTTTCAGTCATCCAATCCAGATGGTTATCTGTCCTGTAGTGTGTGAAGCACTCAGGAGAAATCTGTTGGATGACAATGAGCCTGTAAACAGAAGTCAGTTTGTCAACTCTGCTTCTCTCATCTTGCTGTCCATGGTTCATCTGCAATATGAATGTGGATCTAAGTAATCTGACCGTGGCATCGTTCTGCCATGTGAATAGTCAGGAGGATTTGGAACAGGTTCATCCCGTGTGGTTCTAGTGATCCTTCTAGAACGTGTTGCTGTACTCACACTCAGTTGTCTGTTTCCAGTCAGTGGTGTGATTTGTCACCAGAAAGGGGTTTGTGATTGTATACGCAATTGGTTAATGCCCTACAACAGTCCATCAGACTTTCATCCACTGGGTATTGTTCCATCAGCTCCCAAGAGAGGAAACAATAGATCAGTCCTGAAAACTTGTGGATTGCATAGATGCCATCATTAGGGTGGAGATTACACCCTATTAAGACACGTTTCCATAATTAGTCAAATGTTGTTTTCCATCCAGAACTTGCTTAGTTGATGTTTGATTCCATGTGCTATTTTTATGTCTGATTGCAACTGGCAGTGGAATGAGAGTCCCATGTCTGATTAGACTTGACTTTGCTGAGCCAAATCATTGGGGTAAGATCTATTCTACCCCAAAATGAGAAATGTTAGACTAAACATTAAAAAAAACTATGTTCAAATAAACAAATTAAAAACAAATCCTGTGAATGGAAGATGTAAAACATAGCAGATGCCAATGTTCTGTTATAACCATGCTACAGGAAAAACCCAATTTTTCACATAACTTTGTATGGTATGTTCCAACCCTCCCCTATGGTCCATGGGTGTATCGATAGAGTCTATGAGAGTCACATGAACAGTTCCTAGCAGGAAGTGTGGACAGGGTATGTGGGGCCGATCAATAACGACCACCACGTCTTATCTATTTTTCATTGTTCAGCGTTAATCAGCACTTAAAGCAAGTTTCTCAAGTCCATAATCTCTCAGCAGCATGTAGCATCAAATGAAAACTCAAATGATACTTTTGTGACGTCCCTATCCAGGAATCATGCCTGACATACCATATTTTCCTATCATCTCATCCAAAACCATTTTGTGATACTTTATAACAGAAATATCCCTATTTACACTTTTCAAACTAGAATTTTGAGAGCTCAGTGGGCAAAGATTAATGACAACTCAGCATTTGGTAGGAGTTCACAGGTTAGGGCAAAGTTGTTTAGAGATGGCAAAAGGACAGCGAACTTAATGCTAGTCACAAGGTCACCAGTTTGAAAACCAATGCTTGTTGTAAAATGAAAGAAACCCATTCAATGAAAAAAATACTTTATTGAATTACACACACGCATTGCTATCCTTCACCAAGTCACAGAATTTTATGGACATATTACAGATTTAAAAGAGCTGCAGTAATTTAGGACTCTGCAACATGTGAAAATGCCAATATAATTATATTTACAACAAGAATCCATTAATTCAAGCAGCATTAGGTCTCTGAAATCTTCCCCACTGTTCCCACAGGGGGGCATTGTCCTGGTGCTTTAAAGGGTCCCTTCTCCTCACTGGCAGGGGGCGGTTTGGGTGCTGGCTTTGCCAAGGTGTCCAGGGTGAAGCTATGCCTAATGACTTGCTCTGGTGTGGCCCCTAGGGCGCTATAGAGCCTCTGCAGTGACCTCACATCTTCCAAGGCATCATGCGCCTTGTATGTGACTCCAACAAGAGTTTGGACAAGGTTCTCCTGGCGAAAACTCTGGACACCATGTCCCTTCAGAATCTCACGAGCCAAGGGGAGAGTGTCCAAGCATGCAGAAACTGTTAACTGGAACTCAGGCTTTAAGTCAAACTCATCAAGAGCTCGAGCTAGCACGGGGCAGTCGAACCTGCGGATGTTGTGACCAACAAGCACTGGCTGGTCAAACATGTGCAGAAAGGCAATAAAGGACACCAGGACCTCCCTGAGTGAGTTGGTGAGAACAGGGAGGCGGTGGTGGTAGAGCTTGTGCCTCCGGACTCTGAAGCCTGTGACCTTGGCAGCTCCACGTTGCATCCGACAGCGAGGGACTGTAAAGAGGTTTAGGGAATGGCCACCGCTCACAGCAGCTAGCTGGACGATCTCACAACTCTGACCTGTTGGAATGACAGGCGTTTACAAAATGCTCAAATTGGTAAACAAGATCATGACAGACCTAGAAATGAGGCAGACATTCACACAACAGGGTTTTTCAGTCGTGATTATAGGGATTAGGGATTTTGATTCCAGACTGCTTGTTTGTCCTAACCAGGGGTGTAGAATTAGGGGTTATGTATAATATTACAGACAGGTCAATGTGACCCCTCCTGGAAAAGACTGAAAAACCATCCATTGACCCTGACCCCCCCCCAATATACAACACAAAGCTATGCCGTTGGTTCTAACTATTCGCTTTAACCAATTGTTGGACTTTATATGCACGCATCTCTCTCACTCAGGGAGTGCAGGGTCAAGCTAGCATGAGTGCAGCACTATATACTACGATTCAAAACTATGGGGTCACTTAGAAATGTCCTTGTTTTCGAAAGAAAAAAATGTTTGTCCATTAAAAGAACATCAAATTGGTTGGAAATACAATGTAGACATTGTTAATGTTGTAAATAACTATTGTAGCTGGAAATGGCTGATTTTTAACAGAATATCTATGTAGGCGTACAGAGGCCCATTATCAGCAACCATCACTCCGGCATGGCACATTGTGTTTGCTAATCATTTTAAAGGGCTAATTAATCATTAGAAAACCCTTTTGCAATTATTTTAGCACCACTGAAGTTGTTGTGCTGATTAAAAAAGCAATAAAACTGGCCTGCTTTAGACTAGTTCAGTATCTTCAGCATCAGCGTTTGTGGTTTCTATTACAGGCACAGAATCGCCAGAAACAATTTACTTTCTTCAATTTGTGTTCTGAGAAATGAAGGCTATTCCATGCGAGAAATTGCCAAGACCTTGTACAACAATGTGAACTACTCTCTTTATAGAACAGCACAAACTGGCTCCAACCAGAATAGAAAGAGCAGTGGGAGGCCAAGGTGCACAACCGAGCAAGTGGACAAATACATTTGAGTGTCTAGTTTGAGAAACAGACGCTTCACAAATCCTTAACTGGCACCTTCATTAAATAGTACCCGCAAAACACCAGTCTCAACATCAACCGTGAGGCGACTCTGGGATGCTGGCCTTCAAACATCCACGCATCCATTGTACTCACGGATGTGTAGCCAACTAACCTCTATGAATCCTGTTAGGCAGGATTCATAAACTGGTGCTGAGCAAACAATTCACAAATGCCTACTCGCCAATGCTATATTGAAAAGAATACCTGTGAAGCGCTCAGAACAAGTCAACATTATTCAAGTTAATGTAAACGTAACATCACACGAAATGGGGTATCATAGATTTACGTATTATATGTTACACATTTCCCTGAGACCACGTTGAAATATCTCCAGGACAAGGTGACTTTAATCAATACATTAGCCTATATTTAACCAACATGTATCTATAGTGAAGTTATGCAAACATGTTGATAAACGTCACATTAATCAAACGACATGTACACAAGTATTAAAACGACGAGTTGTGGGAATAAGCTTAGATGAAACGGAGACCTTAGTTGAAATAGTGAATAGAAAAAATATGACATTGACAAGTCGACTATTTAGTCAATGTTTAATATGGTTTCTTCTTGATACATTTTTGCAAGAGAAAAGGTAAGGACCACCAACTGACAATATAATTCAATATGAAGAATACTCAAAAAACTGACCAAGTCCGGACGTCTCCAAGTCAAAAAACACCAAACTTTTGCCAGGGCTGGTAGTTGCGTCGAGGGGAAAGTTTTCATTCTCCATTCGTTTTCATCGCTTCTTGAATGAAAATGATTTTTAATGGGAACAGAAAATTTAGATTCGCCGTCAAGTTTCGATCGCAAAATACAAGTAATAATAATAATTCGCTAGATGGCTTAGATTTTTTTCCAGTTGACTTCAGATTTTGTAACGGAAGTTATGTCGGAAAAGCAAGTTCCGAGAGAAAAAAGACTATTATTCAGCCAGCAGCACTGACGATGACGGTCATAATCGTATTGTAATGAGGAAACCTTCAGAATAAAAGCGCTAATGTCAATATGAATTTGTGAAGTGTAAATATAGGACATCTTAAACAAGATTTCTAATGAATGCAAAGAGCAAATAATAGAATAATTATATAGGTTTAAAATAAAATAATTTAAACCACAATATTAAAGCACAAAATGTGCAAGACTCTATACTTGAAATTGGCCTATGCAACTTGTCGTATAAAAGTGAGAAATTCTCAAATGCCATGTTCCACGGGACAATAATTTTTTTTAATTCTTATATATAAAATACATACATATATATTTGTTTCTAATCATTATGCTTTTGCTTTAAGAAAAACATAACTTGCTTTTGAATACAATTCACTTTTTTTTTTACCGAATGAAGCACATTGCCATGCATTTCAATGATGGCTTTTATAATGAGAAAAAAAAATCGGAGTTAGTGCTGCCAGCAAAATATCCTGCTGCTAGGAGAATGGTAATGAAAAAAAAGATTGTCCAATGCACAGACATAGACAGAAGACGAACAATGTAATCACACTGTGAATTAGGCACGGGCAGCGTCATGGGGGTTATTTTATTGCAGTGTTGACTTAAACCACTCATCAGGAGTGATAACCCAATGCATTTAAAAGTCACTCCAAGTTGACTACATTAACATGGCAGATATATTCAATCACAACGTCAATTGCGAGAGTCATAGATAAGGATGATTTTAACATAAACATTGAAATTTTGGGCATCCAAAGTGTGACCATTCACCTTTTGTTTCCAGTTGAGTCCTTTATCCATATCTATGGTACAAACAAAACGTTTCTATTAAGTTTTTCATACATGCACTATTAACAGTATGGTTAAGGGCACGAATCTCATCATTTTTTTTAGAAAAACTTAGAGATTATTCTGTTTTCCTATTCAAACACAACATTTTTTCCAATGTCGGACCATTTCTTTAGATATTTTTACAGAGCAACCAAGAAGACAAGCCAAATTCTGCTTCACACTTTAATAAATGTAACATTTTAGTAACAATATGGTTGTTTTCTAAAACTGTTCTTGTTTTTATACTGTGAACATACCGTCCTCAAACTTGCTTAAACAAAACAAAATCTTAATTGTAACTACACATAGAAAAAAATAATAAGATGCTTAAATGTGCTACATCCACTTTACAAGCCAGGATAAAAAGAAACTGCAAACTCAAGGGACTTTCTCTAGGATCTATAGAAAGAGTATGAAACAACATGTGTGTAATAAAAAAGCAAACAAACATAAATCAGAAAACCCTTCTAGTCAGTGGGTTAGAAACAAGTTGAAAGGGGAAGGTGTTATGGCGTACCACGGCCTGACTGGGACTCCACCTTTGATAAAGCTCTTGAAGGACCTTCACGTCCTCCAATGCATTGTGAGCCTCGTAGGTCTTCCTGAGGAACACACTAGCCAGGTGCTCCTGAGAGAACCTAGAAACTGTGTTTGAAAACATTTCCTTACTAATCAAGAAAGTATCTAGGAAGCTGGACACTACTTGCTGGAACTGGCACCTCAAGGAGCATTCCCCCAGAGCCCTGGCAAGCACAGGGGAGTCGAAACGGCGGGCATTGTGGGCTGCCAGAAAGGGCTTTCGAAAAGAGCGAAGGAAGGAGATGAAGGAGGTGAGGGCCTCTTTGAGAGGAATGGTGTCCACTGGTCGGCCATGTAGGAGTAAGGTCCGGTGATTGCTGACGCTCAACCCTGTGACCCTGGTGGCCTCGTCAGTCATGCTGCAGCGAGGGAGAACATAGGCATTGAACGTCCTTTCCCCGCTGATGGCCGACAGCTGGATGATGTCACACACTGATGTGTCTATGGAGGTAGATTGAAATGCAATACCAATTAAAGGACAATACTGTATATTTCACATGGAAGATATCCCTGTGTTCTTTTGCTGCTTCTGAAGAAGAACCCTGTTTGGTACCATGTAGATCCCTTCATGATCAAAGTTAGCATTTTTAACCTAGCTGGGAGGATAATATATTTTATGTAAATCAATTCTCTTCTCTATTTTCTTGTTACTGTACATTGCCATCAATCTACACACAATATACTGTAATGAAAAAAGTAAAACAATTTTGGGGGAAATTTGCGCAAATAAATATTTCATGAATAACTCTTCTGACCCTTTGCCATGACACTCAAAATTGAGCTCAGATGCTTCCTACGTCCTTTGATAGTCCTTGAGATGTCTCTAGTTAAGCCCAATTGTGGCAAATTCAATTAACTGGAGATGATTTAGAAAAGCACAAACCAATCTATATAATGTTCCATACTTCACCCTTGCATGTCAGAGCAAAAACCAAGCCTTGACATCTAAAAAACAATAACTTTCAGTATAAAAACAATAACTTTCAGCATGACAATGACCTGAAGCACAAAGGTCCTAAGTCTGCTGAGAGTTGCTGTGATGAAACAGGGCCTTAATTGTGAAATTGAATATCCTGAAATTGGGAAGAAAAATAGGGTAAAAAGTGAAATATATTATATTTAATATAAACTGAGACCGACATTTGAAGGGTTTGTGACCTAGGGTCTAGCCATAAGCAAAATTAGATTTGGGGCCCCCTCTCCCCTAGTGGTCGAGGGCTCCCTAGCGATCGGAGGCCCCCTAGCAGTTGGGGGCCCTAAGCGACCACTAATTTGCGTATGCCTAGAACCGGTCCTGCCTAGGGTGGTCCAGCGGTCGAAGCTGCTGCCTCCAGTGCACATGTACTGCTGCAGCCTGGGTTCGAATCGGACCTAATTCTTTCCTCTATCTTTCGCCGCTTTACTGTCCAATAAAGCATAACATTTGTGATAATTATATTTAAAAGAATTATCAAAATTTCAAATTATTGTAGTCATATTTGATATTAACAGAAAGACGCATTTTGTTTTTCCACCTGGCCGAACGATAGCAGTAACAAGATGATGTCCCTTTCATGGGACCCAGGAATCATGGACGATACCTGGCATTGATGTGAGCTTTCATAATCATTGATTAAGAGTTCTAAATGTTTATTTCCAAAAATGTATTGTACCCAAACATTCAAGAAAGCTGGAACTTATCAAGGAAACCTGATCACTTTCCTTGTTAGCAGGCTTATCCAATTGAATATTAATTTGAAAAGCACTTTGATGGTAAATGGCATGTTTTAATAGGCACTCAAGAAAGAGCCTGTTTTGTTGTGCTTTGTCATGTTAGATGTCATTAAGAGCTGAACGCATTTACTGCGTTGATAATGTTTTATTCCGTGAGGCCTCCTCTAAGGGGGGATCTCAGGACATTGTGATTAGGTCTTTACCAGTCCCACCGCATGGTAATTTGCTACTGCGTGCTAAGCCTGTATAAGTGGGGAAATCTAAACCAAGTGATAATTTAGAAATTTGTACAATGATGATTTTCTAATCTGGTAAAATATAATCTCATGGTTTTCTTACAAAACGATAAGGGGCAGAATGAAGAATCAATAGTCCTTGTTATAACACGTGTCCCATGAGGACTTAATTTGGATCCAATATAGTTATAGCCTATAAAAGAGGGTAAAACAGCCAAAGTGAGTTTATTCCCCACAATAAAATTAGATGACCAATTTTAAATGCTAAATTGAGTTTGGTTAAATAATATAGTTGCTCTTTGTGTTTACCAATGATAACTGAGATAATACTTGTGTAATAACATATCTTACTACAGACAGTCTGAGGACCTTGTCAGGTATTTAACCTGTGGAAACTTAAATTTCATATACATTAAACAATGCATTTGGCCTTTTTAATGGCTCACCATAAGTGGGTAAAGCCAAGGGCTCCAGGAAGCGGGGCAGACCCCCTATGATGACCCCAACCAACCTTTCCCATTGAATCAGGGTAGCTCATTACTAAGGGTTAAATTTGAGTGTTCAGACTTGTCTCACCTGTGGTAATGTCCCCAACACGAGCATATTCAGTTTTGGGATAATCAAACATTAAGTGAAAGCTAAATATATTTTCCTCTCAATAGCTTTAACATTGAAATGCATGGTTTTGAAACCAACTTAAGTGAGGGTAGAGACCTAAAGTCATCCCCCATTGTTGAACAATCTTAATGTCAATAGAACCACAGATGTGGTCAAGATTTATATAAAAGTTGAGATTTAGGGTTTGGCTGACAGCTACTAATTGGAATAAAAATGAAACAGAGTTGGAGATTTTCCCTAAAATTTAGGAGGTTAATAAGACAATGTTTGTGTTTGTCATGAGGTAATTGGGCCATTGCCTGTGAAAATGCTAAATCTGTGTGCTGTAGATATGCTAATACAATCGCCCTGGTGGTTGCAGTAGGTAAACCACTGGAACTTGGGCTGGAGTTTTTCTCCCCTACAATTTAGTTGAGCAGCTTTTCCCCTAGAGGGCAAACCAATGTTTTAGTTAGGCATGTGCCAAGAAACTACAGGAGATTATAAATGCATGATAGCTCATTTCGCAGACCTGTCGGAAGGTACTGAGCTAGTCAAATTTGAGAGCTGTTTAGCTATGAAAGACAAATTTGTCAATAGGTTATATGGTTTATAATTCCTTCGCACAAGCGACCGTATTGCTCACTGATGTCTTAGATTGTGTTTGTGAATGTTTGTGTTTTTAACATTTCCACTTTGTTTTGATGAATGTACAGTATGTAACTCCTTCTCGGACAGATTCTAGATCCATCCCTAATACCAATTCTCTATTTTTCATGTCCGTCCTGAAATGATGGCCAGTGCGGGTTCAGGATGGCGCCTCCTGTGGCCGTATTTGTCATTGTTCTGCTTTCACTCACAGTGTCACTTTTCCATTGACTTAATGAAGTGAAAGCAGGGGGGAATGTATGATATGATGATTAATTAAGATTGGAAAGAGCTGAACTGAGACTTCAAAGCAAATCAAATTGGTACTTATAAAGAGTAACATGTAAAATTGGGTTTTTCCTGTTTGCATAGTTATAACGAAGCATTGGCATCTGTTATGTTTCACATCTTCCATTTAAAGGATTTTTTTTTATTTGTTTATTTGGAAATTGTTTTGTTTGATGTAAGGCCTAACATTTTAATGGTTAAATAGAAAAGATCTAACCATTTTTAATTTGGCTGAGCAAAGTCAAGTCTGACAAAATTTTATTCCACTGCTAGTTGCTATCAGGCATAAATATAGCACACGGAATCAAATATCAACCATTGATTGGAAACTAACTTAATTTCTTACAATCTAAGATTTTCCTAAATGAACTGATATGGTGATTTCATATGTATGAAGGTTTGTTTCTCGCAACTGAGTGTGTGAAACTGGGAAACTGTACGATGACAATCCCAATGATGCTTAATGATCTATTATGATGGCTATCATGGTATTTTTGGATAGTGAATCCTTCCCTATTTAAGGTAGAATTGTTCCCTGTTAAAGGTGGAATTGTTCCCTATTAAGGGTAGAATCTTTCCCTATATAAAAGGTAGAATCTTTCACAGGTACAACAGGATATGCATGAGTCTTTTGTAAGTTATTGTCGCATGGATCATGATACGGACAAGGGGGGGGTTGGATTGTTCAATGGACTATGGGGGAATGTTTAATCATGATGTTATGTTGAGTCTGATTTTCTGCTGAATACCATTAACACTGATAGTAGCCTGTTGATGTCAATGTTTCTCGACCCTTATAATCTGAGGTGGGGTTGGGATTGATGGCTGTCACATTGAGTTATGTGTCAGAATGGGGTGTGTCAATTGTCTTGTTTACATTCATTTTCATTTGAGGAACAATAAGACCTCATTGGTCAGATATTCCTTTTTGTTGTTTTGTCTTAATCATTTGTAACATAAGTGTATGGGCCTTTTCTTTTCATTAGGAACTCAATTGTACTTTTATCAAACATGTTTTTGCTTACATGTGTGATAGGGGGAGTGTAGAATCATTGAACGTTAATGTGCCTAGATAATGAGTACTATAGAAACATCTGTGTTTAGATTCTCTCTCAGTAGGTCACAGTCTGCCAACCTCAGGAATGTGGAATGTTTACATTGACCATTTGGCATGGGGGTTCTTGTGGAAATGTGATCTGTGCTAGGTAGACAAGCTCTTCAATGTATATAACCGCTAGCAACCATCTTTACAGTGAGATCGATTGAACATGTAACATCAGACAACTCTGCTGCTGTGGTTTTAATAAAGCTTCTCTTTCTCCCATGATTATTTTCGATGGAGTAAGTTCTTACTAAGGTAACTACTATACGAACGATATATTCCAACAGGTGTGTGAGAAGTGGTCTATCACTGTGGGGGTTTGGTGGGCCGGTCTGAGTCAAAAAGCCAGGGCCATTTTTCATTTCCAGTCCGTCCGAGTCATTAGCCAAATATTTTTTTTTACCAACATCTATGCAAAAATACACTGCTCAAAGAAATACAGGGAACACAATCATCACAGTATAACACCAAGTCAATTAAACTTCAGGGATATCAATCTGTCCAGTTAGGAAGCATAAGCAATTGTGAATCAATGTCACCTGTTTTGGTGCAAATGAAAGTGACAACAGGTGCACAGGAGAGGCAACAGCAAGACAACCCCCAAAAAGGGAATAGTTTTGCAGGTGGTGGCCACTGAAAATTGCTCTCTCCTTATCCGTCCTGACTGATTCTTCTCTAGTTTTATGTTTTGCTAGTGTCCTTGTCACTACTGGTAGCATGAGGCAGTGCCTGCAGCCCATTCAGGTTGCAAAGGTAGTCCAGCTCCTTCAGGATGGCACATCCATACATGCCGTCACAAGAAGGTTTGCTGTGTCTCCCAGTACAGTCTCAAGAGCACGGAGGAGATACCAGGAGATGGGCCGTTACACGAGGAGAGCTGGACAGGGACGTAGAAGGCATCAACCCAGCAGCAGAACTGGTATCTGCTCCTTTGTGCGAGGAGGAACAGGAGGAGCACTGCCAGAGCCCTACAAAATGACCTCCAGCTGTTGTGCATGTTCCTGACCAAACTGTCTGACCCGACGTCCTCTAGAGGGACCAGTGCTCACAGCCCAGCACCTGGCAGCTTGATTGGCATTCAGAGAACACCAGAATTGGCAGGTCCGCCATTGGCACCCCATTCTCTTCACAGATGAGCGTAGGTTCACGGAACGTGTCATGGAATTTCTTGAACTGATGTATTCTTAATTCTATAAATGAATAAAGGAATTACTGGTTTAAGTATCGGGTTCATGAAATGGTACTGAGTCCCCATGTTTAGATAAGAAAAGGAATGTGGGAGAGGGGGATCTGGTCCCTGTCTATTTGTTTATGGTCATCATTGAATGGTATCAGTAGATCATTGGGTCCTCTGAAAATCTGTCAATCTATCTCTCTATTTAATCTGCTCTTTTTCCAGATGGTGTGGGTCCCTTCTGAGTTGAATAGGTTGCCTACAGTGTCCTTAGTTCCCTGAGGTAAGGTGGGGGGACAGCCTTCCCATTTGGGTAAACACTTAGAACAGGCTAGACGAAGACACATAACCGGGGGCAGGAAGGAATAAGGAACATGACGTTGTCTTACAGGATGAATATGCAGATTCCTACCCCCAGCCCTTTTACTGTACAACCCTGACTGCTGTTAGGTACTGGGATGAAATCCTCAGACCCATCATCCGACCTTACGCTGGTGTAGTGGTAGGGTTCCTCCTGGTTCAGGACAATGCCCAGTCTCATGTGGCCAGAGTGTGTAGGCAGTTCCAGGATGACGAAGGCATTGATGCCATTGACTGGCCCTCATGTTCCCCAGACCTGAATCCAAATGAGAACCTCTGGGACGTTTTGTATCAGTGAATGTGACACCAGCAAGTAACACCACAGACTGTCCAGGAGCTCACTGATGCCCTGATCCAGGTCTGGGAGGAGATCCCCCAGGACATTATCCGGCGTCTCACCAGGAGCATGCCCAGACGTTGTCGGGAATGCATACAGGCACATGGGGGCCGTACACATTACTGAGTCACATTATGAGTTGCCGTGATGAAATTCACACAAATTGGAACAGCCTGTGATTTCAACTGTTTACTTTGATTTTCGGTGTGAGTTTGAATCCAGCCCTTAATCGGTTGATGATTTTGGTTTCCATTGACCATCGTTACATCATTTTGTGCTCAACGAATTACACAATGTACAGTAAAGATTTTGACCTTTAATATTTTGTTAATCGAGAACCTTAAATGTGTGATTTAAGTGTTCCCTTAATTTTTTTGAACAGTATAAATCCCTTTGCTGCCTGGTCTTAGAGGGTGTCGTAAAACTTTTTGCCCTTTTCCAATGAGATGGAGTTGGTATAACCAATGCCAACTCTGTCTACATTGACGAAAAATAATGATCGTACATTTAGGCTACCAAGCCATTAACTTTAATTTTGTTTCCAGACACACGCCGTAGATGCAACAGCTTAGACAAGGTTAAAATTACTAGACCAGGGGTATTCAATTAAAATTTAAAGAGGTCCATTTAAACCAAATTACCTCAAGCAAAGGTCCGGAACATCATGTCTAACTTGCGTTATGATTCAGTACCATACCTATTGAAGTAGTCTAGTTTTTGTATCAATGTATGTAGTCAGCAACTGACTCTTAAAAAAAATAAAGAACGTACAATTCTAATATTATTATTATTATTGAATAATATTTCAACAATAATTATTGTCAGTTTTTGTATTGAACTTGAATTATAAATTGATAAAGCCTTGAATTAGCCTTACTTGTTCTAACCATAATACACAGATGATGAATTGACTGAATAGACGCTTAGCTTGTTGAGGTTAAAGTTCACGCTCACCTCGATGACATCACTGCTGAAGAACAGAAGCTGTGTATGGTGGCTATAGGAAATAGTTTGCTTGTGCCAGTTTGAATTCAGCCAATTCCACCAGCTGTTTCGTTAGTGTACAGTACAGTGTACAGTTACAAAAAAAAACAATGCTACCACTACAGATTACTGAATGTAGTTTGAAGTATTTTGGAGTAGTTTTCCGCTTGCAATGCAGTTTTGCGATAGCGGTAAGAACCATTTCCATTCATGAATTTGGACAATGCTAATAATGCTAATTACAGACTGGGACAGAGCTGAATAATGGATTGTTTGAAAAAAATCCCTCTATGTGCCTTCTGGAATATCTTTGGTGAGTAAACTTTGATTAAAATATGAATTTTGGAAGAACTATCCCTTTAACTCCATTTCGCATCTTAACAGTTTCAACCAACTTTATAATAAACTATTTCAAATCATCTTAACAATTGAACAGATTTAACACATCCTTTTCTCTTTCTCTCCCTCTTTTATCTCACTCCTCCACTTTCTCTTGTTCAGTGAGAGATGTGAGCTTTAGCTTGTCCTGCCAGGATTTTAAATCGGCACTGGAATGGCGTCAGGGACATTCTCATACTGTAGGCGCTTGTTGGTGAGCCTGGAATGATATTTTGTTTTAATAATGTTCATGGTGCCTCACAGCTGTACGTGGAGCTGAACATGGTCAAGATGTACAGTGCTACTTTCCTCAGACATGAGAAAGCTGTCTCTGAGATCATTTGGCAGGGTCAGTTCCTCCAAAATGCTCTTTCAAGGCCAAATCTGCTTGGAGATCGACCAGTTGCATCTGGAGAGGCCCAGCATTTGCCCACTTGAAGTGCTGTGTGACTTCCATGGAGAACCCCCTGACATCTGTGATGAGGAATTGGTTCTGAAAGAACAGGGTGAGTTGCTGTCCAAGGCTGAAGCTGTCAAAACGTTTGCTCAAGTTTACAATCAGCTTGTCAACAAAGTCAACTAAAGAGGATGCGTCTCTCTCACCCTGAACCTGTTCTTGCATTGTGGGGGAAGTGTGCACAGTCTCCCTACAGGTCTTCCTTGAACACCTCAAGTTTCCACTGGAAGGAGCGGACAGCTGTTATAAGGGCAAAAACTGGATTGTCCTTGCCCTGTAGCTTTAAATTCAGTTCATTCAGGTGTGAAGTGATATCAACCAAATAAGACAAAATATCCATCTTCTTCTCATCTTCTAAAGAGAGAAAATGGTGTTGCCTTCTGGCTCTTCAGCTGTGCCAAGAAAGCTGCGATTTCCCTTGAGATGGACCAAAAGCGCTCCAATACCCTGCCTTTGCTGAGCCATCTTACATTGCTGTGCAGCAGGTCATCAGCATTTGCATCAACTTCTATGAGGAATTCCCTGAGCATGCGATGCTGATGGGAAGAGGATGTCCTGAGACAGTTAATCATTCTCATTGTGTTCATCACCGCAGCATATTTGTCTGACAGGGTGGAGCACAGGACTATACAATGGCAAGAGATGAGCTCAGGATTGTCCTCTTTCATTCTTGCCACAGCTCCTTTCTCTCTCCCTACCATGGCAGGGGCTCCATCTGTGGTTATTGAAACCAGTTGTTTTGGCTCTATTCCCCTCTACATTAATATCTCCTTTATGGCCAGGTAGATGTCCTCTCCTCTCGTACTGGTCTGAAGGGATGTAACACATAAGAGGTCCTCAAAGAACTCTTCTCCTTGTTGAAGAATCTTACATCAAGGCCGTAGCCATGGAGTCAACTTTGGGGGAACCAAATCAGCCGGGGGTCTGGGGGTCCCCCAAGAAAAACATTCAAAAATGTTTTAAATATTTATAAGACTCTTAACCATCAATATTTACACAATCTGATATCACCGTGTTGGTATTGTTCCAAAAACATCATAATTAATGTTTCTCCAGGACCATCATTGCAACTGACCTGTAGTTAGTTGGTTACCCCAGTCCAAAGACAGAATATTCCCCTGCCCGCCAACTTTTGACCTAACCCTAACCTCAGAGACACCTGTGCCTAAACCTAACCTTAGTGGTACCTGTACCAACATTAATTATGATGTTGTCGGAACAACACCAACATGGCAATATCAGATCGGTCATCAATATTTGCTCCTTTTCTCACTCACCTCCATATCACCTGCTCTCCCTGCCCTGTTGGCATCCTCATACCCTCTCTCTCTCTCCCTCTCTTTCTTTACTCTGAACGCACCAGAGTGAACATGAAAGAAATATAAGTAATCAGGTTTCTTGCCATGATGTTCAGAAATGGATTACTAACCATTTCTGATCTGAATGGCAATGATTATTATATAAATAAACATTGACTCTCGTGATACTGCATACTTCTATCATCTGACTGGTACTCATTTTCTCACTGCTCTCAACTTTTGTTTTCTGAGGCTGCCCAAAAAAACTGATGAATGTCACTGCCACCCTTCCTCTTGTTCATGATGACACTCAGTGTGAATGAAAGCTGACTAATAAAACTGCTTGCACTTTAATCAAACAAACACTAATAATGCTATTTATCATAAGCAAATACAGCTATACAGTATACTATACGAATATGCAATCAATGAAAACGACTACTGTCTGTCCAAATAACACATGCAGCACATCATAAATGATTGACACTTTACACAGACTTCACCTGGGCTTTCTGACATTTCTAACAAAATCATTAACGTAAGACATTAACGTTAGTTGAATACGCACATGAGCACCATTGTGGTGGTTGATTGATTAGCACTCGCAAATTAGAACGTTTTCACCAAAAACTTTTGTTTACACTCCATGCAATTACTGACGCTTTTTAGCTAACTATTATTTATTTCCACAATTACAGTTCCAGCGCAAAATGACATGTTGATGTTAAAACTATCACAATCGGCAGGAAGATATACGTAACACTCATATTACATTTTAGTTTTCCACTTTTTAATACATTTTAAAGTAATAAGAGAGTAGTGTTCGTCATAGATTGTACCTACCAACAGCAAGAATGACGACTTCTGCTGGGGTACAGCAACAACACTTGGACAAACACCACGCAGAACTGCAGTAAACCGCAAAACTAGAACTGGTAGTAATAATAACGGCAATTTGTTAAGTTTAGTTATGATTATGTTTACATTTGCTAGTGATTATTTTTGGACGGCGGTGCATGGTTGCCTGTCGTAGCATAGGGCATTTCTATTTTATTTATACTTTATATTTATACATCAATATATTGGGGGGGACATTTTGAGCATATCTGAATATTGGGGGGGATGTGTCCCCCCCAATACATATTGTGATTAAGGCCTTGCCTTACATAAACTAATAGCTGAGCATTCAGCTAATCTACAGCTAAGCTCCCATCCATAGTGCCTTATGAATCGCTTCATCCAGCCGTGCTAGCACATCCTGGGTTAATATTTCAGTTCTCTTTGTGGCTGATGATGCTGACAGATGTATTTGCTTGATTTTTTCACAAAACTCTTCTTTTTGTTTTCCCTCAAGTAAGGTGTCAGCTACTGCACTCGTGCACTCTTCAACAACCAATCCCTCAGCGAATGTTTTTTTATGTTGACCCAAAATCCAAGCTACTTTAAGGGAACATTCGTTAGTATATTGTTGGGCAGTGAAAGAATGTGTTAGGACTGTGGTGGACCGATCATATTGGGGTCTTAGATAGATGATTTTCTGTGCCCTCAGTTCAGATTGGAGTGGGTATCTTTCCTCAAAAGATTTGTGCTTTGTCTCGTAGTGGCCATTCACATTCCCGCTTTTAATTATCGCCAAGGTCTCGGAACATATGAGATTATTGGTTTTGAACTACCCGTGGGAAGAATTAACATGTAAGTCTGTCTATTCTTGATTAAAAGCTCTGTTTTCGCTGTCTACTTACAGAGCACACCATATGAAATAACTTTTCTCTGACTGATTTAGTTCTCCCATTTCTAGGCTACCTCTCGTCTCGTCTCTCGTGTGTGTATGTATCTCACTTGATAAGAATTTACCGGTTATCGGAATGCAGTGATTTGATTAGCTGAGTGGCATCACGTGAGGTGATTTACAACGCATGCAATTGGTCTGAGTTTCCTGGGCCACTAAACTAGTGCGGTAAAGGCTAGAAAAGTTGCGCTGGTTACATCGCGGTCCGCTTTTAGTGACCCTTGAACAAGACGTTTAAATTTGGTTCAAAATAGCCTTTCAAGTCAGTTTTTATAAACACTCCCTTATGCATTTTTTAAATAAACACTCCCTTATGCATTTTTTTATAAACACTTCCATATGCACTCTTCTGTTTTTTTGTTTTTTAAAAAACGCTTTAATTGTCTAGCAGTGAAATGTATCCTATTCGTTTTGGTAACCCATTATAGTTGTTCGATCTCTCCGCTCTTACATTTCCAACTGATATTTTCTCGCATGAAACCGCTCTTGCGGTGCGCATTTCC
>JACXGI010001833.1:57373-84223 GCA_016801175.1 Esox masquinongy
TATATATATATATATATATATATATATATTCTACATTTACAATAACTCATGTCTAAGAAAGGCATTCAGTTATTACCCCGAATCTACTGTGAACATACTATTTTATTAGAAACTTTTAACATAAAAAATGTAAGCACTATCAACATAATCATGTATAACACAAAACACGTAATTTATATAATACCTAATCCCGTAGTCTCCAAGTCAAAGAATACTATGTTGTGATCACCGGAGAAAGCTCCAGTTCCCTAGAAAAGCAAAATATTCAATTAGTCAAATCCTATTTTAGCCTGACTCCATCTATGCCATATGAATTATGATTGAAATACTTGGCTTTCAATATAGAACATTTGACACTTTCCTTTATGTTTTAAAAATTCACCAGTGTCAACGATGTCAGGTTAACAAATGATACATTTAATATTTTGCGCAATCTTACCGAAGATGACTGCATAACGATATTAAAGCTGTCAAAATTCCTCAAATCATGCAGTGATGTAGTTGAATGAAGTACCCTTTATATTTAGTGCTAGGCAGCTGTGCCCACACGGGGATAGGCAGATCATAGCGATACAGACTCTAATAATTACTTTCGTTTCAGGCATATGCTCCTCCTATGGTTCTCACACCTCTCCTCGGGTAACCCCAATCCGGTCCATGTGTTTGAATTATTCTACAGCTAACCTTCCTGTTTTAACTTGTCATCTTATCATAAATACCTTTATTAATGAATAGGGTGGCCTAGTCAAGGCAACAGCAAAACTGTGAAACGACTGGGTGTCCTCGAGGAGAGGTTTGAGAACCGCTGGCCCACTCAAACATGCGAAACAAACAAAATGGGAATCACAATGACTTCGCTACACAAAGGGCTAGTGGAAGGTTTATGACAGTGGCAGTCAGATGACTTTTCAAAAGAATTTCGTTAAAACAAGGACCAAGGGGAATTTTCCACACACAATTTGGTTTCATTCATACTTGTCTGGAATTGCTTGTGATACAGTACATGCGTTTACCATACAAAGCAGAGCCCACATCTACATGACAGGCAATAAACTATTGAAATTAGTCATAATAAGTGTCTGAAATATTCAACTATTGGCAACTGCAATTTTCATAATTGACTGGTTCCAGCATATTTTTTTTATACATTTGGATCCAGAAAGTAGATCATACAAAAATAGATACAATTGCTCATGGCTTGATGTACCATAAAATGTGTTGATTAAAATACTGTGTAAAGGGGTCATACACAGGATAATATATTCTTTCTATATATTTTCAGTATACACATATAAATATGATAAGAAATTCAATGTACATTACTAAGAAAACAACAATAGAAACCATGAATCTACAAGAGAAAAACAAAGCATTTACCATCCAGCGATAGGTACATTCACTCTAACAGGATGCCCTGGCCAATGCCAGTTTAAAGTGTACAAATACCTTAAATCATTAGCTTGTGGGTGTTTGAAGTACACTGCTCAAAAAATTTAAGGGAACAACTTAAATCACACATCGGGTCGCGATGAACGAAATATATTTAAAATCAAAATCTTTACTGTACATTGTGTAATTCGTTGAGAACAAAATGACCTGAGAACCGTCAATGGAAACCCAAATCACCAATCAATTGAGGGCTGGATTCAAACTCACACTGAAAATTAAAGTAAACAAGGCTGTTCCAACTTGGCTGTTCCAAATTGCATGAATTTCATCACGGCATCTCATAATGTGGCTCAGTAGTGTGTATGGCCCCCATGTGCCTGTATGCACTCCCAACAACGTCTGGGCATGCTCCTGATGAGATGGTGTCCTGGGGGATCTCCTCCCAGACATGGATCAGGGCATCAGTGAGCTCCTGGACTGTGGTGCTACTTGGCGGCGTCGGATGCACCGATACATAATGTCCTAGAGGTACTCAGTTGGATTCAGGTCTGGGGAACATGAGGGCCAGTCAATGGCATCGATGCCTGCGTCATCCAGGAACTGACTACACACTCTGGCCACAAGAGGCCGGGCATTGTCCTGCACCAGGAGGAACCCAGGGCCCACTGCACCAACCTAAGGTCTGACGATGTGTCTTATGATTTCATCCCGGTACCTAACAGCAGTCAGGGTACTGTTGGCTAGCACGAGGAGGTGTGTGAGACCCTCCAAGGATATGCCTCCCCAGACCATCACTGACCCACCGCCAAACCGGTCATGCTGGATGATGTTGCAGGCAGATGTTCCAGACTCTTTCACGTCTGTCACGTGCTCAGTGTGAACCTGGTCTCATCTGTGAAGAGAACAGGGCACCAATGGCGGACCTGCCAAATCTGGTGTTCTCTGGCGAATGCCAATCGAGCTGCATGGTGTTGGGCTGTGAGCACAGGTCCCACAAGAAGACATTGGGCCCTCATGCCACCCTCATGGAGTCTGTTTCTGACAGTTTGGTCAGAAACATGCACACCAGTAGCCCACTGGAGGTCATTTTGTAGGGCTTTGACAGAGCTCCTCCTGTTCCTCCTCACACAAAGGAGCAGATACCGGTCCTGCTGTTGGGTTGATGCCCTTCTACGGCCCTTTTGTAACAGCTCATCTCCTGGTATATCCTCCATGTTCTTGAGACTGTACTGGTAGACACAGCAATGCTTCTTGTGACGGCATGTGTGCCATCCTGGAAGAGCTGGACTACCTGTGCAACCTGAATGGCCTGCTACCAGTAGTGACAAGGAAACTAGGAAAATGCAAAACTAGAGAATAATCAGTCAGGAAGGATAAGGAGAGAGCAATTGTCAGTGGCCACCACCTGCAAAACCATTCCCTTTTTGGGGGTTGTCTTGCTGTTGCCTCTCCAGTGCACCTGTTGTCACTTTCATTTGCACCAAAACAGGTGACATTGATTCACAATTGCTTATGCTTCCTAACTGGACAGACTGATATCCCAGAAATTTCATTGACTTGGTGTTATACTGTGATGATTAGGTGTTTCCTTTATTTTTGCCAAGAGAGAGAGAGAGAGTGAGAGAGACTGACTGACTGACTGACTCTTGTAAAATAGCGTAGTGGTTAGAGACGCGGACCTGCAACTAATAGGTCCCGCGTTCAAATCTCGTCACAGTCAAAGCAAATTATGCATTAGGATTTGTATAGTTAGTATAGTTAAAACCCCTTCGATGTAAATGGACTAATACGATTTCAGCCATAACTGTCCTCCCAACACAACTGAACTGTACTGACTGTCAGTTAAACCGTTGCATGCAAAAGCCAGTCAAGCTCCCATTATACCTCCAAAAAAAATATATATATATACAGAAACCACAGCACATTGAAAGAGTATGGTAATAACTGTGGTTTAGGAGTTCTTTCTGTTTTTCAGGGAGGGGGTGTCGCCATTATAAAATACAGGGCCCTGGTGAAACAAAACCCTGATCTACTATTTTAATGATTCAGAGGCATACTGTGCACACAATGATCCCAATTAATCCTGTAATAGGTTATGTGTAATAACAACATGGTAGATTTCTATGCTAGTGAGTCACACCAAAGATTGGAAGGCACCGCTGGAAAGACAAGATTCTCAGCTTTCAGCAGACACACTGGATACCCAGATAGGGCCTACAGTTCTCGTATAAGACTGAATTTAATTAAAAGTAACAGAGGTACCCCAAATATGGAATACTTACATTCAGGGAGTTAAAAGCTTTGCTGACTACAACCTTCAGTAGCTGCGTTATAGTAAGCCTAAAAAAAAACTGTTCACGGTTATGTTGTGACTATTTCTGGTGGATTTTCGAAGTATGCATCCGTGCATGCTTTTTGGGTCAGGATAGACAAAAACTTTGCTGGCTACAACTTTCAGTGGCTACGTTATAGTAAGCCTAAAATGAAACTGTTCACGGTTATATTGCGACTATTTCTGGTGGATTTTCGAAGTACACATCTGTGCATGCTTTTTGGGTCAGGACAGACAAAAACTTAGCTGACTACAACCTTCAGTAGCTACGTTATAGTAAACCTAAAATAAAACTGTTTATATTGCGACTATTTCTGGTGGATTTTTGAAGTACACATCTGTGCATGCTTTTTGGGTCAGGACAGACAAAAACTTAGCTGACTACAACCTTCAGTAGCTACGTTATAGTAAACCTAAAATAAAACTGTTTATATTGCGACTATTTCTGGTGGATTTTTGAAGTACAGTACGCATTTGTGCATGATTTTTGGGGTAATATAGGCTAGATCAAAACCCCTTGGGCAGTAAAAAAGGGGTTTCCTCGATTCTCTCGTCTTTTCACTTGACGAAAAAGTCAGTTATCTTCACCTATATTGATTGTTATTGTATCAATTTCATTCACGAATGAAAGAAAAACGAACAGCTTTGGCTGTGTTCAGTTCAAGTAGTAAGTTAGATACTAGTAAGCCTATTACTGGCTAATAAACTGTTAAAACGGCCTGTGGCAAAAGCCATACATTTCATAGATAGTATTTAGAGGTAAACTTAATAAGAAACTAAATGTTCAAACTTGGCGTGATGTCAACGCGTTACAAAATGATCTAATGTCGAGATGCTATACAGACAGTGTACAAACGTATAGCACTGTCGTGTAGCGGTTAAAGACACTCACGTGGGTGACCCGGGTTTGAATCCAGTGAAGGCAATGATATTTATCACTTTTAATTGCGGGCTGGCTGAATTAGGCTTGTCTGGTTCCTTTTTAGGTTTTGAGCAGTGTATGAACTTTTCTTTTCTCCCATATCACTCAACAATCCTAAATGCTTTTTTCTCTAATTATTAGAGCCCTTTCTGAGAACCAGTGTTGTATTCACTATTCAGCATCCAGATTCACACAAAAATGGCTCAATGACCACCATCTTTTGCAATGGCCATCCCAGTATCCTGACCTTAGTCCCATGGAAAACCTTAGGGTAAACTGAAAATCCACAAGCAAGGACCAATAACTCTCAAGGACCTGTGTTCTTCCACCTCATCAAAAATACAGGAGAAAACTCAGTCTTGCTTGACAAGGGAGAGCGTGTACAAAGCACTAAATGCAGGGGTGCAAATAATTGTAACAAATATATATTTTTTACATATTTCCTGATTACAAATATGGTAATTCTTGAACAATTTTACCCAATCAAACAGTGTATTTATCTATTTTAAGTGTAATGTCAAGCCAATGAATAACAATCACCGTTTTTCATCTTTATCAAGGATGCCAATACAGTTGTGCTCAAAAGTTTACATACCCTTGGAGAATTGGTAATATATGTACCATTTGTAAAGAAAACATGAGCGAGCAGGCAAAACACATCTTTTATTTCTTATGGGATTCACATTCATCTGTAGGTCATAACAGAATGGCACAATCATAAAACAAAATATGGCAACAAAGAAAAAAATGAACAGACCCCTGTTCAAAAGTCGGCATACCCTTAGTTCTTAATACTGTGTATTGCCCCCTTTAGCATCAGTGACAGCGTGCAGTCCTTTGTAATAGTTGTCTATGAGACCCAGAATTCTTGCAGGTGGTATAGCTGCCAATTCGTCTTGGCAAAATGCCTCCAGGTCATGCAAAGTCTTTGGTCATGTCGAATGAACCGCACGTTTGAGATCTCCCCAGAGTGGCTCAATGATAGGTCAGGAGACCGTGATGGCAACTCCAGAACCTTCACCTTTTTCTGCTGTAACCACTGGAGGGTCAACTTGGCCTTGTGCTTAGGGTCATTGTTGTGCTGGAAAGTCTAAGAGCGTCCCATGCGCAGATTTCGTGCAGAAGAATGCAAATTTTCTGCCAGTATTTTCTGATAAAATGCTGCATTCATCTTGCCATCAATTTTCACAAGATTCCCCATGTTTTTAGAGCTCACACACCCCCAAAACATCAGTGAGCCACCACCATGCTTCACAGTGGGGATGGTATTCTTTTCACCATAGGTCATGTGGACCCCTCTCCAAACATAGCACTTATGGTTGTGACCATAAAGCTCTATTTTGGTCTCGTCGCTCCAAATTACAGTGTGCCAGAAGCTGTGAGGCGTGTCAAGGTGTTGTCGGGCACATTGTAACCGGGCTTTTTTGTGGTATTGGTGCAGTAAAGGCTTCTTTCTGGCAACTCGACCATGTAGCTCATTTTTGTTCAAATATCGTCGTATAGTGCTCCTTGAAACAACCACACCGTCTTTTTCCAGAGCAGCCTGTATTTCTCCTGAGGTTACCTGTGGGTTTTACTTTGTATCCCAAACAATTCTTCTGGCAGTTTTGGCTGAAATCTTTCTTGGTCTACCTGACCTTGGCTTGGTATTAAGAGATCCCCGAATTTTACACTTCTTAATAAGTGATTGAAGAGTACTGACTGGCATTTGCAAGGCTTTGGATATCTTTTTATATCCTTTTCCATCTTTATAAAGTTTCATTACCTTGTTACGCAGGTCTTTTGACAGTTCTTTTCTGCTCCCCGTGGCTCAGTATCTAGCCTGCTCAGTGCATCCACGTTGAGAGCTAACAAACTCATTGACTATTTATACACAGACACTAATTGCAATTTAAAAAGCCACAGATGTATGATTCACCTTCAATTGCCATTTTCACCTGTGTGTGTCACCTTGTGTGTCTGTAACAAGGCCAAACATTCAAGAGTATGTAAACTTTTGATCAGGGCCATTTGGGTGATTTCTGTAATGATTATGATTTAAAAAGGAGCCAAACAACTATGTGATAATAAATGACTTCATATGACCATTATCCCTAAATAAAAGACAGTTTTTTTTGCATGATCAGTCATATTTTCAAAATCAATGCCAAAATTTCACAATTTCTGCCAGGGTATGCAAACTTATGAGCACAACTGTAATTGTAAAGGGCTCTTTATGTATGGACTCTTCTAGTAAGGTGTATTTCATTTTCTACTGGAAGAATGCTCCTTTTGTCTTTGTCTAAAGACCTTGTCATTCTGGGAGACAGAATTTTTTTTTCCCAGTAACTTTACTTTTAAAACCCTGGCCCTGCCATTGGTGAGACTTAGATATGTGAGGACCTGCTAGTGTTTACCATTTTCAACATTCATATGACAAAAAAGGTTTCCCTGGAAACACGCCGACAGCGGAACAGATATGGGGCGCCATGCTCCCGTTGGCTTCCGCACTCCCATCAACATCCGCAATCACGCAGACGTGCAGTACGACGCATGCCTGCCAGCTCAGCAAAAAGGGCACTTGTTGTGTCTGAGGGAAAGGGGGCACTGTTCACATGCACGTGCCTGCCTACAACATCACAGGTCCACCAACATACATTACCGTGGGCAAAGCGTTATTTTCTGTTTGACCATGGCTCTTTTTATAATAAAACCACCACCTGTTGCCAAAAAGCTAAATTTTATGCTCATCAGAAACACAATTACGTTTATGGTTTGGTGACCGCAGGGGCTTTTCTCCCTCATCAATCGAGGGAAAATCGAGGGATGTGCGTGTGCACTGCACAAAAACCTGGTACAGTTCTGACACAACTGTCGTCACCCTAACAAACCTCCAAGGGGCTCGATCAAAAATGTGGTGCATGCTACCTCAGGAGGCAAGTTCATACAACAAAATAATCTTGCATCTTGAGTCTTTGATATGTCTCGGAAAATGTAAAACAATGTGAATAAGCCCCTGAGGTCTAAGATGTAACTAACTTCAGCAAATCACCAATTCACCAATTCTGCAAGTAATCAGGGGATATTTTTGTTGGCCACTTCAACCATCCTCCAGACAAGTTCATCACTTGTCCAGTTGTTTTACATTTCTTAATTGTAGCCCTAATAGTGTATTTTAAGCTATTTGGCTATCTTTCTAGGCATTGTCTTGTTTGTGAAGGTCAACAACCTTGTCTCAAATGTGACATAATCCACTATGTGGAATATGACATAAACCAGTGCTTTATAAAGGGTGGAATAAGCACTGTTTGATAAAGGGTCTATAAATTATTTTCAAACGAGGTTTCAGAACGCACTTGTAGCATTCTCATGCAATGCTAAGTCATTGGTTTTTATTCCTGGCACCGCCCATTGTAATGTATGCAATCAGGATAATAAATTGCTGTAGAAATTATTGTCTGCTAAATACTGTATATTAGCAATAAGGCACTTGAAGATTGCTGGTATATGACCAAGATACTGTGATACTCCGGAAGTGCATTCATTTTCAGTGGAATGCTGCGATTGGTGCATTTGCATTTGATGCATTTGGTGGACATCGGGTATAAGGGATTTTCTTAAGGTCTGGACCAACTGTGCCCCTCAGGACTTAACCAATGTCACTTGGATGATGATATTGAACGTAAAAGCACTGCGGATAAGTTGATACTCAACGTTATCGCATTTTCCAAAATAGTTCCATATTTACGTAATTCCTGCAATGTTGGGTTGGTCTGGGCATGCTTTGTCATTTTGAGGGCTTGCTTCTCAATCGCAACACCGCGTGAATGAATTATGACACCATTTTGTGGTGCATTGGGTCGTTTCAGTGTTTTTTTTGAGTGTTGGTGTACTCAACATTTTTTCTTGAAACAACTCGAGGTCTTGTAACCGAAGTCTGTACCCTTTTATCGGCGATTGGTCAACTTTAGTAGAGACGTGATTTTCTTTATCCTGGTAAAAAAAAGTTGACATTGTGTACTAATTGATTAAATGCGTTTGGTTATTTTTACTCATCACGTGATAACCAGAGTAACTTTCGGTTCAGTTCGATATTCTGAGTTTGCTCATCGATAGCGCTCACAAAAATGTCCTATAAAGACGACAGTCATATATATAAAGTCAGATAATGGTTGAGAGCAAGGTACACCAATGATTTTATCGACAATTGAACATTTCCTTTAACAGAATATGATTGCAATATGTTTTTTTCTGGCGCTTCAGTGGTTCCGGGACCGTCATGAAAGTGCAATAAGCTAATTGCATACAGTTAGGTCCGGAAAAAGGACAGTGACACAAGTTTTGTTATTTTGGCTGTTTACCAAAATATATTCAAGTTACAGTTAAATAATGAATACGGGCTTAAAGTGCAGTCCCTCAGCTTTAATTTGAGGGTATTCACATCCAAATGGGAGGAAGGGTTTATTAATTACAGCTCTTTAATATGTAGCCCCCTCTTTTTCAAGGAATCAGAAGTAATTGGACAATTGACTCAAAAGTTGTTTCATGGAGACTTGTGGGCTATTCCTTTGTTATTTCTTCATCAATTAAGTTGGTAAAAGGTCTGGAGTTTATTCTAGGTGTGGCATTCACATTCACATGGAAGCTGTTGCTATGAACCCACAACATGCGGTCAAAAGAGCTCTCAATGCAAGTGAAACAGGCCATCATAACGCTGCAAAAAAATCCATCGGAGAGATAGCAGGAATATTAGGAGTGGCCAAGTAAGAAAAAAGAACACACTGGTGAGCTCTGCAACATAAAAAGGCCTTGATGTCCACATAAGTTAACAATGGTGGATGACTGTAGGATCCTTTCCATGGTAAAGAAAAACCCCTTCACAACATCCAGCCAAGTGAAGAACACTCTCCAGGAGGTAGGCATATAATTATCCTAGTCTAACATAAAGTGAGGACTTCACAAGAGCAAATAAGGTGCACACCATTCATAAGACCATGAATGCATGGCTTCCAATGGCACTAGGTCACAAGTGTTTATTGACAATGTGACAGACAGAAGCAGCCGAATGAATTCTGAAGTGTATAAGGATATAGTCTGCTCAGATTCAGCCAAATTCAGTAAAGTTGATTGGACGGCGCTTCACTTTACAGATGGACAATGACACTTTGCTGAAGACTAAACGCATCACAAAGGAGGAAATCCAGCATTTGTTGATGTCCATGCGCTCCAGACTTCAAGCAGTCATTGCCTGCAAAGGATTCTTGACACAGTATTAAAGATGAACATTTTATTTATGATTGTGTTAATTTGTCCAATTATATTTGAGTCCCTGAAACAAGGGGACTGTGTATGAAAATGGTTGCAATTCCTAAACGTTTCATACAATATTTTTGTTCAACCCTTTGAATTAAAGCTGAAAATCTGCACTTCAATTGTGTCTCGGTTGTTTCATTTCAAATCCATTGTGGTGGCGTACAGAGCCAAAATTATGAAAATTGTGTCACTGTCCAAATATTTGCTGTGACGGCTGCTCTGCGTGGCGCTGCATGCTCTTTCCCTCTCCGGCACTCCACCTCAAAGGTGTACTAACCGCCGGCTGGAGCAGATGGCAGCAGCGCACCCAACATACCCTCACACCTGTTTTGAGTTAGTTATCATGTTGTCCATTTAGGTTGCTCATTTTCACCTGCACCTCACGGGTTATTGTGTCTGTCTGTTTTGAGACTGTGTGGTGCCGTGAGCTTATCTATGAAGACAATAAACGTAATTCTTCGTGTCGGTGTTGTTTTGTTACTTCTGTTTTTGCCTCTCCTCTACCCTCGCACCTCACAGAATAACCCGTCAACATAGAGACACTTTTTGGTTTCCCTGCACTGCCTAGTTTGAGATGAGTCAGGGTGGGCACAGGGATGGGGCTGGAGCCTCAGGTCATGCGCCGGAGCTAGAGGATATACTCCGCATCATGGAGAGACTGATCGACGGATTGTTAACAGCGTTCGGCGAGATGATGTTGCACATGACAGCATGTTCGGGAAGGGAGAGCCCTATTGAGCCAGACGGTGTTGCTGCGCCTCCCGTTGTCGACCGTGTGGAGTCTAGCCATGTCCAGGTAAGAAAACTCTGGAGAGCCTTGCCTGATAAATATGATGGTAATCCGGAGGGTTGTTGTGGTTTCCTTCTCCAATGTGAATTGTATTTTGGAGATGAACACTTTACAGATTATGAGAAGATGACCACAATAATCACTCTTAATCGGGCCCGCCCTCGAATGGGTAACGGCACTATGGGATGGCGGGTCTGGGGAATTGAGGTCGTTTCCCGGGTTTCATCGCTCAGTTCCAAGCCGTGTTTACCATTCCACAGGGAGGCGGGATGAGGGCGAGTGGCTTATGTGCCTTAGGCAGGGAACAAGCATGGCCTCGGAGTACACCCTGTCATTCCGGACGATGGCGGCATCCAGTGGCTGGAATGAGCCGTCTCTGTGGACCACTTTTCACCGGGGATTGCGAACTGTTGTCCAGGTGGAGCTAGCATGTGTTAGCGATTCCATGCCGTTGGATGTCTACATCGCCCAGGCCATTGCCATCGACAGGCAGCTCCGTGACCGTTTGGCGCGCCGTGTCCATCTTTCCTCCTCTCGGAAGGAGCCGGAACCTGAGATCAGGGAGCTGGGAATTACGAGGCTCACTGCAGAGGTGAGAAAGTGACGGAGTCAACAGGGTCTGTGCCTGTTCTGCGGTGAGAAGGGGCACTTCCGGAAAGGGTGTGCCTCGGCCCAGGTGCGGAGCAGGGAGGGGGTGAGTAGCCAGACAGTGTGTGCTGATACAGTGGGTGCCTTGCGTTTACATAACATAGCAAGCCCATTCTGTTGCTCTGTGGTGTTGTCTGGTGGCTTTCTCACTCATACATCCACAGCCCTGATTGACTCCGGAGCTATGGGGAGCTTCATCGACCATTCCCTGGTATTTGCTCTCGGGCTGCTGTTCCATTACCCACGTCACCCACCTGCTCACTTCCACCATCAATGGCTGCCATTGAGAGAGACTAGAATTAATGGTGATGACGTCGTCCATACACCCTTTCATCCTGGGTCTTCTGTGGCTCCAGAAACACAACCCCAACATCGCCTGGAGCAAGCAGAAGATCCTGGGATGGTCCCCGGAGTGTCGGAAGACCTGCCTGACCATCACGTGTGGAGCTACGTCGGTGGAAAGCCCGGAGCACGCCCTCCCAGTGAACATCCCGTCTGAGTACGCGGACTTGGGCTGGGTGTTTTCCAGCAAGAAAGCCAGGTGTCTCCCTCCTCATCGTTCCTGGGACTGTGCCATTGACCTCATACCAGAAGCCACGCCCCCCTGAAGTCGGATCTATCCCCTCTCGGTGGCCAAAAATGAAGCGATGGAGAACTACATCAGACCGCAAAGCTCCGGAGGGCATCCAAATGGAGGAGCTGAAGGTGGAGGCGGTGAGGTCATGGCCAGTCCCGAAGACCATCAAGGAACTACAGGCCTTCCTTGGATTTACCAACTTCTACCGCCGGTTCATCAGGGGATTCAGCACCATCGCCGTGCCGCTCACGTCACTGTTGAAAGGCCAACCACAGCACCTCCACTGGATCCCGGAGGCAGAGAAGGCCTTCCTCGACCTGAAGGGCAGATTCACCACTGCTTCCCTGCTGCACCACCCGGACCTGCTCAAGCCCTTCACAGTCAAGGTGGACGCGTCCGAGGTTGGGGTGGGGGCGGTCCTCTCCCAACAGCACGGGACTCCTCCCAGGCTCCACCCCTGTGCATACTTCTCCAGGAAACTGACTGCTGTGGAGAGGAACTATGATGTGGGTGACCGTGAGCTACTGGCGGTGAAGTTGGCACTGGAGGAGTGGAGACACTGGCTCGAGGGTGCCGAGAGCCATTCACAGTCCCGACAGACCACCGGGACCTTTAGCAGGGCTGCGTGGCGCCTCAACTCCCGCCAGGCCAGATGGACCCTGTTCTTTGAGCGCTTCCAGTTCACCTTGACGTACCGACCAGGTACGAAGAACGTCAGGGCGGACACACTTTCCCGCCTACACGACTGGGGGCCAGAACTGCCTAGGGACACGCCCATCCTGCCCCCCTCCTGCATTGTGGGTCCCGTCTCCTGGGAACCACCGACGTGCCCCCGGACAAGACCTACGTGCTCCAGAGTGTGCAGGGCCGGTTGGTGACCTGGGCACACACTACACCAGCGACTGGACACCCAGGCATCACCTGGACCCTGGAGGCGCTCCGGGAGAAGTACTGGTGGCCTGGCATGGGAAGGACTGTGTGGCACTACATCCTCTCCTGCATAGTGTGCTCACAGTCAAAGGCGCCGCGAACAGCTCCAGTGGGCAAGCTCCAGTCCTTACCAGTCCTTACCTCAGCGATCCTGGTCCCACCTCTCCGTGGACTTCGTGACGGACCTACCATGGTCAGAGGGGAACGCCATCATCACCGTGGTAATGGATCGATTCTCAAAGATGGTCCGCTTTATTCCACTACCCGGCCTCCCATCTGCCCTCCAGTTCGTTGAGGTGCTGTTTCAGCAGGTCTTCCGGCTGTATGGACTTCTGGTGGACATCGTCTCTGACCGTGGCCCCCAATTCACAGCCCAAATATGAAAAGCCTTCATGTCGCGGAGCGCGCCAACCAAGAACTGGGGAGGTTCCTCCAGTCTTACTGCCAGGACAGACCAGGTGAGTGGGCTAGTTTTCTCCCCTGGGCGGAGTATGCTCAGAACTCCCTGCGCCATTCCTCCACAGGTCTCCCCCCCTTCGAGGTGGTCCTTGGTTTCCAGCCCCCAGGTTGGGGGTTCCAGCGACATCCAAGCCGTAAGGGAGTGGTTCAGGAAGTCTGACAAGGTGGGGGACAAGGCATGGTTGTCCATGAGGGACCTCCCGCTCCGTCTGCCCTGTCGTAAGCTGGGACCCCGGTTCATGGGGTCGTTCAAGGTTCTCCAGAATGTAAACAACGTCACCTATGAACTCCAACTGACTCCACCATACACTAACATCTCTCCCTCTTTCCATGTCTCTCTCCTCAGGCCAGTGGTTCCTGGTCTGCTGGGGGGATCCGGTCCTGCAGTGGCGCCTCCACCTCCTGCGGGGCCGGGTCCAGTACCTGGTGGACTGGGCATGATACGGTCCCGTGGAGTGGAGCTGGGTCCGGGCGATGGACATCTGTGATCCCTCCCTGACAGCCAAATTCCATGCCCGCCGTCCGGATCAGCCGGCTCAGCAGGTGGCGTCATCAGGAGCCACACCTGCACCTCACGTGTTATTGTGTCTGTCTGTTTTGAGACCGTATGGTGCCGTGAGCTTATCGATAAAGACAAGAAACGTAATTCTTCGTGTCTGTGTTGTTTCTTACTTTCGTTTTTGCCTCTCCTTTACCCTCTCACCTCACATTTCCGGACCAAACTGTATGTCAACCTTTTAATGCCTTCCCCTCCAAAAGAAAAGCATATTACAGTTTTTCTCAATTGCTAAAACACAATTTCTGAAACCTTGCTCCATTTCCTGAAAACATTAAACACAAAACCTCATCTTCAAGCACTATTTACAAAACATCTGACTCCTCGCAAAATGAAACATTCGCCTCAAAACAGTTTTTCCTGTGTTCAAAATCAAACACTGCTCTCAAATCATAAACGAAGTGATCAAAATGATATACACTCTCAAGCAGTCAGTAAACAATACACCGAAAAATAGAAAACACATTGTCCAAAACATACAGTTCTCAGGGAGAAGTAAATTTTTAATCTCAAAACAAATTTCATATTCTTCCGTCATTTTTTTTTGATGAACGAAAACATGTTCTATCATATTAGCTCAAAATTGATCAGAAACTACTACTCTGCTTTGCTCTTTGCAATTTTGTTTTTTGTTCTTCCTCCTCCTTGTACCCCTATTTTTACAGTACTGTACCCTGCATCTCACAAACTTGTCCTTTGTCTCTGTGATACTGTAATTCTTGTTCTTTGTTGATATGAACCTGCAACCAGTCAAAATCTATTGAGCAGTTAGTACTGTTAACAAATGGAAAGCACAATGTTCAGGGCCATACAATTTGTCCATTGTACAGTATACAGCCTACAATGCACTGTACTACAGTATACAATACTAAAAGGGATAAAAATCAAATGAGTAAACATGTGATCAATGTGCTTCTTCTTGTCTTTGGGCTGGGTCAGGCCAGAGCACTTTGTCGACATCACAAGCAATATCCTCCTGAGGCAACGGGGGAAGAAGTCTCTTGTGTGCCGTATCCAGCCCTGACATAATTCCTCACTTGTATCACCACAGGCTAAATCCATGGCTTGCAGCAGATTTACTCTAGTGTAGGGTTGTCTATCATATACTTTCCATCTCCAAGAGGAGAAAAACTCCTCAATCGGATTCAGGAAAAGCGAGTATGGAGGGAGGTACAAGTTCATAAACTGCCCATTGATGTTAAATTCCCTATTCCCTTACCTGAGCAGCTTGGTGGAAACTGACATTGTCCCACACTATCACATAGGTGGGGATGGGATTCTCATTTAGCTCTTGATCCTGCTTCTCTTGAACCTGCTACTCAAATAAAATACCTCTTAGATTGGCAATAAATCTTAGAAGGTGCTGGGTGCTATATGGCCCGAGTGTAACATGGTGATGCAGAACACCATGGTTGCTGATAGCAGCACAGATTGTGACATTGCCACCTCGTTGACCAGGGACTTCAACAATGGCCCGCTGTCCAATCATGTTTCGGCCTCTCCTCCTCTTTGTTAGATTGAAGCCTGCTTCATCGACAAAGATGAACTCATGGGGTCTGTCCAAGGATTCCAAGTCAAATATTGTCTGTGTAGAATACAATATACTGTATGTAGAATTTTGTAAGTCGTACAGGGACAGTGCTATATTGTAGAGTACAATTAGGCCTACTGTATGCACTTCTGATTCACATACATTGTATGTACTGAAGAGTAATGTCATTCACATAGTATGTGTTAGTACTGTAGACAATCTGGATTACAGTAAATGTTTCTGAATGTACACTTGCACATACTGAGCTCGCAGTTCTTTCACCCTTGGTGAGTTCAAAAGGTTCTCTGTATAATTGTTTCATTCGCATCCTGTTACGATGGAGGACACAGTCAGTTGTGGTAATGCTCACACTGTCGATTCCCTGGAAGTGTGTGTTGTCTTGTATCACTCGTTCCTGGATTTCTCTGAGTCATTCTCTTGGGTTGCACTCTAAGTCCTGCTTCCCTCATTGTCAGTCCGTGGACAAGAACTTGGTCTATGACTGTTGCTCAAATTTCATCAGATATTTCCACTCTTTGTCTTCTTCCTCTTCGTCCAATACTTTTATTCACCTTCTTTGGAGAAGAATCATGTTTTTAAGCTTTAGTAATGCAATTTACACTAAATAATTTCAATCAACTCATGGAGGATGCATTAAGTTGATGCTCAGTTCAACAACAATCCTCAGTGCAGTATGCAACCATCAAGAGATGTTTCTGCTTGCTTACCAACACTTATGCTAAAAGTGTAGTGTACCAGGTGTGGTCCCCATTGTGCTCCAAAATATATTTTTGCTTGAATTGCAAAAGGAGCTGGACAAGTTCAGCTGGCAGAGTTTGTCTTGTTGTACAGTTCTGGGATGATTGTGTTGAATGGAGAACTAACATCCACAAACCATAACTTTGTATACATCTTTGTTTTTTTTGTGCTGAAGGGATGTAGTGAGGGCCCATGTTGATTGTAAGGGGTCTGGGAAAGGTCAAAGTTCACCATAGGTTTTTATACACAAGCACATTTTGTTCAGCAAATGTAATGTTTCCCTACACCCAGTGAAGTTGATAAGGAAACCCCCACTCCCCTAGTAGGCTGCTATGAGATTCAGTAGGTCAAAATCTATTTCTCACATTAACCCATGCTGCATATTTGTACAATCAGATAGAATCTCTAGACCTACGTCATAATGTGTAATGACGTAGGTCTATATAAATAACTTAACTCATTATAGATTTGGACTCATATGTCATGTCATTCTAACTAATGTAATATGCCCCTGAAAAATTCATCTTTGTCTAGAATCAGACATGGGTGTAAACAATTGCAACTCCAGCTTTGGGAAAATTGTGATAAGATTTCTTTGTCTGAGACCTTGACTGTCTGGAAGACACAGAAGAGCTCATTGTTTCTGCAGCAACACATTTTCCAGTAACTATTCATTGAAAAGCCTGTTCCTGAGGTAACTGAGTCTTAAATATCTCTTGTATATCATTAATGTGAGAACCAATCACCACATTTCTGATCTAATTTTGTGTATAATACTTGGTGTGCAAATTAAAATTTGGATTATTATTTATTGCCCTGATTTAGATTTTTTCATGGGTACACATATCGGTGAACAAACATTAACTTGCTCTTAAAATCCATTGTCTGTTGGAGGTTGGTCATGTCTGAGAGGATCATGACAACTGCAGGCAACTGCCAACTGACAGATCAACAAAATCACCTGCTATATTAAATAACACATTATTTATAGATGAGTCTGTCAAAATTTATCAATGATACTTCGCAGTTTTGAACATTTTAGACACAGCAATTGTCTGTTGACAGAAGTCACAAGCCTTCTCTTTAAAGACCAGGTAACTGGGAAAGATAACTACAGCTAGGACTCATTCCTAAGGATAAACACAACAGCCTTTGATATCCTTTAAAAAATATTTATTTTTGTTTATGTTAAAAAATATTTTTTTACTCTACTAGGGCATTTTTCTCTGTTTGGAGTAAGCCTACCTTTGAAGTAGCCTACCGCCCAGTGAGTAGCTGTAGATCCACTTTTTTAGGATATTTTGTCTTTCCGACACCAAAGACCCAAAGCTTCCAGAAGCTTCTTCACTTGGGGAGTTCATCACCAGGCTAAACATTGAGAATTGTTAAAACCATCTGCTGTACCTCATTCAAAACAACACTGTTCATCCTTTAAAAACAATGTACATCCTTCAAAACAACATGCAGGCTACCATCTGCTCTAAAATTCTTTCACTGTACATCCTTAAAAACAACTTTGTACCATCTGTTCGTATGTGTTCATTGTACGTCCTTCAAAACAACAATACAGGTTCCTCTAAAATAACATCTAAACTCAAAAATGATTGGAATACATATTCCCATGAATGGAGGCCACTTCAAAACAGTGAGTAACTCAAGATGTCCACATGAACTGAAACAGTTTTAGATAAAGTTGTCCCCTGTAAAAGATTCCGTGTTCCACCGAAGGGTGTGGGTAGTCTGCTTTGAGGTTTGTCATTTCGACTGGCGGTCGAGCGTTGTCCCATCCGTGCTCAAGGATGATGAGCTTCATAATGGCTGTGGGGCCGCCCATTGCCCATGTGTTCGATTTCCGTGCAGTCAACCACGCAATCAGCACCTCCTGTTCAAAACATCTTCCCACGGTCATGCACAGGGGCCCCGGCTGAGGTACAGTGCATTTGGAAAGCATTCATTCTCCTTTTCTTCCTCCACATTTTGCTATGTTATAGACTTTTATTTATTACTGATTAAATGTAGTTGTCTTTTCATCAGTCTACACACATTGTAACAAAGCAAAAACTTTATAAGAAATATTTTGAAAATTGTGACGGCTGCTCCGCGTGGCGCTGCGTGCTCTCTCCCTCTCCGGCACTCCACTTCACCGGTGTACTAACCACTGGCTGGAGCAGAGGGCAGCAGCGCACCCAACATACCCTCACACCTGTTTTGAGTTAGTTATCATGTTGTCCATTTAGGTTGCTCATTTTCACCTGCACCTCACGGAAGTGATGGACAAACGAGGCCTTGTTGAATCGATGAGGCTTTCCAGGACATTGCTTCTCTAAAAGGTTCATTTCTCAATGCCTCATCTAGACAGCGGTCCCTGAGGGTACCTACTGGTTAAAAACATTAATAGCAGGTCAAATAATGATTACCACAATTAAGTTGAAGATTCAGTCACCCACCTCAAGGACTCATGTCAGTCGCATCAGTCGCAATGCGAAAATCAATATAGTTATCACTAGCCTAAATAGCCTAAAATGTTTTTTTTTACTAAAGCCTGTTCAGAATTAATTTGTGTATTCTTATTTTTCCTAAACGTTTGTTTTTATTTGCATAAGTAATAGGTAAATACTGAATGTAAAAGTGCACGTTTAATCAGTGAGAAAAGAAATAAAGAGGGACAACATTTGTGTGTGCTTCAGGGCCGGCGCCAGGATGACAGGACTGAGGGTGCATTTTGTACAAATGATGGGGCATGTCTAATCACTGCACACACACTCCGGGACGAAAAATTTAGAAACATACATACGAAAAATTTTTAAACATACAGTATACGCATGTAAGGGCC
The DNA here is from genome assembly GCA_016801175.1 of Esox masquinongy. Taxonomy (NCBI): domain Eukaryota; kingdom Metazoa; phylum Chordata; class Actinopteri; order Esociformes; family Esocidae; genus Esox; species Esox masquinongy. The sequence continues at coordinate 76,392 of JACXGI010001833.1, forward strand.
GACCGAAATGTGTTGATCGTAACATGTTCACTATGACGATCGGATCGGGTCGCATTTATATACAATCGGCTATGTATATGGGTAAACAAAACAGAGGGGACACGACTTTCTACCTGAGGGGGTAATGCCCCCTTTTGCACCCTCATGGAACCGGGCCTGGTGTGCTTTGACACGTTTTGAACTGGCAGCTGAGCTTTTGTAACTGGACAGTGAGGAAAGAACAGTACTTCCCATAAGGAAAATAAATACATTTTAAATATATTTTTTTTAAAATATTTGGGATACATTTAAAAATAACAAAGACTGGCCAATTAATATATTTAAGGAATTGAAATTCATACATTTAGAATACATTTACCAATATATTACCAAATGCATATAAAATGTAACAAAAAATTTTGGAGATGCATTTGAAAAATTATTGGAAAATATATACTAAATATATTTTACAATATATTTGGGAAATATATCTTAAAAATGTAGCATTCAGCAGGCTGTGTCTCAAACGCATGTTTGATTTCCAAGTCATGTGTGCTAACCACTACTCCAAACATGGATATCTGTTTTAGAGGGGTGAGTTGTGGTCTTACCAAGGTTGCTACAGTACGTTAGAGTATATTGGTAACTCCAAAATAAAATGCATTTTGTAAATGTATATCTATAAATATACACAGCTCCGGAAAAAAATAAGAGACCACTGCACTTTATTCTTTCCTTTCCAAAAAAGTTGAAAAGGAAAGTTTTGAGTGAGGAACAGAAGCGTTCAATTTGCAGTGGTCTCTTAATTTTAACCCTTCTGTTCCTCACTAAAACCTTCCTTTTCTACTTTTTTGGAAAGGACAGAAAAAGTGCAGTGGTCTCTTAATTTTTTCCGGAGCTGTATGTATTTCAACACCTAAAAGTGATGTCATCAATATGTCACTAATGATGAACATTTTGAAAGTGTTGTTTGTATATTCACTGTGTGAAGACAAGTGCGCTGCATTTGTTTAAAAAATCCGGTCCTATTTTTGGCTGTAATATAATATGGATTTCAGAAAAAAAACCTGGGTTACACTATGGATTTCAGAAAAAAAACCTGGGTTACACCTAAGGGACGCCACAGTCCTTGCCAGGCCAAATATCCACTAAAACCTGAGGCCTGTAAGGGAATAAACACCTGTGTTCAGCTGAGATCTTGGTCTCAGCTTGTGTTCCTTGTTGAAATAATGGTAAAATCATTTTCAGGTCTGCTGTGAAGTGAAAAAATATAACAAGTCTTACATGAATGTCATTTTGGACTGTGAACATTAATTGTTTAGAAATACATTTGGACAAAATTGAAATGTACTTATACATTTCGACATACATTTCGGAAATAAAAGGTGAAATACATATTGATACCTGAAATGTAATTTGAATAAAGTGAAAAGTATGTGTACATTTTTAAATACATTTCAGAATAAAAGGTGAAATACCTTTTCATACCTGAAACGTATTTTGAAAACAATATAGGCTATATATTCGACATATATTCATCATACATTATACATGCATTTTGCATTACAAAAATATATGTATTTTCCGTATGGATTTTGTAACAGGGAAATACCTTATACATTTTTATTGAGGAACACACCTTTTTTTACTAGATGGGTCCATTCCAAATATCTCACAAGTAACAATATGTATTCAGTCACCAAACAACTTCTGGCCACTCTCGAAAATGAACAGCGTTTCACTTGCTTATGTACTCAAACAGGAATCAAAAACAAAAGCGAGTACATCAGGTTGTACAGCGCAGAAACCAGGCTTCATACGTAATTAAAGGGGCGTTTTCTTATCTTATCTGAAACGGGAACCTAAAACGGGTACCTTAAACCAAAACGACGACAACAGGTAAGCGCTAAGCTTTCTTTATGTTGGACCATGAAAGAAACTGCACCTATAGAATATATAGGGCAAGTATATAGAGGTTTGACATAGAAGTGTTTCTGAACTATCACCCTTTATGAATGTATGTATAATCATTGTGCACTTGAGACAGAATACAATGAATCAATATGGTAACAGAATCAATATGGTAACAGTAATAATCAATGTATCAGGAATATATAATCAATAAATATAATCACTGTTAATTACTGTTTGGGGATAAGCAAGTAATAATGAATGCACTAATGGCTCTATTATTTTTATACAAATCCCTGAAGCCTGCGCCAACCATATTTAACAAGGAACGGATCTTGGAAGGTTGCGAAACAATGGTGGTGGATGGGGAGAAAGATCCGCCCAAGAATTAGCATAAGGGTGTGGCCAGGAAGGTTATGCAAGATAACACTGTATAAATGTGTGTCCGGAGTTGGCAAGACAGTTGTTCCTGCAGGTCAACTCGGCTTTTATGATTGCTCATTAATGTCTAATTTGAATTCACAAACTCCTGAGTTATTGCATCTTTTTGAGTTGTTGCATCCTTTTTGGCAAGAAGATACATTTTTCCACGACACACCACACAGTAAACTTATAGATCCGTAAGGTGTGCAGTGAAACAAAGACAACTTATAATCAACATAATTAGTGATGGTGTTATGACTCCCTCCCCTGGGGCTCCCCCTGCTGGTGCGCCTGGGCTCCGGCGGTCGGCGTCACCGGCCTTCTGAAGCCACCGCCCCCTTTCCTCTGCAACACCAGGCGCACCTGTTCATTGTTGTGTGTAATTAGGTTAGGTATATGTCTGTCTGTTTGTTAGGGGGAGTTGTGGGTTATTGTTTGTTTGACACCGTTCTGTTGGGATCTATGTTCATTTTGTACTGGGTATCTTGCTATTGCCCAGCGTTCACTGTGCCTGCCTGCTTGGGCAACCTCCTACACTTGCTTAGCCTAAGTAAACGGTCGCAAGCTACCTCCCTGCGTGTGACTCCTGCTTCCTGACAACAGAACGCTGAAAGATGAGGAGTATGCATGTCCATGGGATGTGTTGCTGTCATCACTCCTGCTGGCGGTTAGTTCACCGGCGAGGTGGAGTGTCAGAGAGGGGTCGCGTGTTGCCATGCTGGGCAGTTGTTACCTTCATATGGAGTTAATTTTGTTTCAATAAGAACAAACAAAAGTATTAGTATTGCAAACAAAATAATTCATATTGAAAGCAAAACAAAACATCAAAAAAAAAGTATTGAGATCAAATACATATATATGTATGTATGTATGTATGTATGTATGTATATATATATATATATATATATATATATATATATATTATATATATATAGCAAATAAAATCCTTTGAAATGCGAAAACAAATTTATTAAAAATGATTGCAAATAATTCTTGGAGAGGAAATATTTTTTCTTGATAATGAGATTGCGTTAAAACGATTATCTTTTGCAGCAGTTTTTTTTTTATCTTTGGTTACGTTACCCTGGATTTTGCACTCGATTTCTTTTTTTTGCGGTTGCGAGTTTTTGACACAAATTTCACGGTGGGCGGGTTTAAGAGAGGAAATGCATCTCCATTGGTCAACCAGACTGGGCAACATCAACAGCTCCAGTTCGTTTACACTGTAGGCTTGTTACATTAATAAATAGACATGCTATCGTGTATGGAACTTATTTTGGGTTTCTGTAAGTAAAAAATATGCACCCAATCGTGCTTTCTGATACAAATTTTCTTGTCGTTTATTTGTTACTCTATGCATATTATGAAGTTGCTTTATCAAATTCCATATATTAGACGTGTCGATTGTATTCACTGAACAATCATCTCGTGCACCTATGTTAGATATCTAACAGGCTAAGATTAAGCTGGCTAGAAAGCTGATACATACAAATGACAGCGTGTTATAATCTAGCTAGTTAGCTGTGGAACAGAACTAACCCAAAAGCATAATGTAAACATAGCTATACAGTATGGCCAGTATGCATTAATTTAAGTTATACAATTTTAAGAGGCACAGCAGACATACCATTCGCCAAGTAAATCAGTGGTAAAACAGCTTCCAAAACATGGGCATATATTGACTCTTGAAATAACAGTGCTTTATTAGTTGATTGATTTGTCATGTCATGGCAACCAATCTGCACAACTAACCATTACACCATCTTCAAATGGTACATTCAAACTCATTATTATTGTTACATTCACACACACAAGGTTATTCCTACAGTATACCTGGAGATCTATGACTGAGACTTTCCTACAGGTAACACAGTTCTTGGGTTCAAGAAAAAGGCTACTAAGTGTTCAAATAGCCTTCCTCAATAATAGTTTCCAACACTTATGCATTTAACCAGGAAAGGCTCATTGAGATTAAAAATCTATTTTTAAGGAGCATCCTTGCCAAGATAGGCAGCAGCAAGTTTAAGCGTTATTTAAGAATAACAAATAACATACATAAAACAAATATAAGCAGTCATATAATTAAAAAAAACATTACATTGGAAGAACCTTAAGAGCAGAAAAAATCTGTATAGTAATTACATTTGCAGCAAACATTATTGAACTTGTTACTAAGGGAATGTAACAAAAGGGACTGTCCATTCATCACAGTTCAGTGATAATAGATCATTCTGCCCACCCCTTCCTCATCAATACAGTTAGAAATATACTATACATAATAATATTGGAAACAAAGTTCCTCCTGCTGCTGAGTTTTTCCACAGCCATGGAGCCATGTGATGAAAGAACACAAATAATTTTAAAAGGGTAAAATGGAAGTGGAAACCTAAAACAGAGAGTCAATGTAAAACTAATACTGTTTCTCTGTTCACATGAACAGTATGCCTCAATTTGTAGTTATTTTGACTAGACTTGTCATAACACAGGAACAGATGTCCATTTGCTGTCTATCAAAACTAATCCACACTCTGACAGGGTGATGAATCAGGACACAACAACTCATAATCCTAAACCAAAGTATGTATTCATACAATCCCTCTCTGAAGGTAGTAATACAGACCATTTGAAAAAGGGGGCTCAGGGCAACACATTTGTTTTTGCCATTTTGTTTTGCAAATCTAGGCCTCGCTTCTTCACATATGAGAGCATCTTCACCTGGCTCATGGAGGGCAGCTTGTCCAGCAGCATCTCAAATACAGGAAGGTATCTGATGGAGAATTTGCTGGGGTTGCCTGCACGTAGCAATGGCATTATTTAGCTGTCCCACTCACGTCTGATAGTTTGAATACCAAATAAATGCACAATGTCTGATATGGAGCAAATAATAAAATAAAGAAGTGATGTTTTTCCCCTCCCAAAATAACTACAGTTATTCCAGTCCATATTGTAGATCACCAACCCCCTTAAAGAAACTTGTGTCATTGGGGAAGGATATGAATAAATATAAATGTAATAGATGTTAGCTCTACCATGCTGCTTGTATATCACTTTTGACTTTAACTACTGGGCTAGACATAGAGGTGGTTGAGAGAGCACAGATCCAATTTGGCCATTTCTTCTCTAAGGTGTGTTCCTGCATCCTCCTAATGTATAAAAATGTGTTTAAGCAGTGACAGGAGGGAGTTCCTATTATATTGCAAAATTAATGCAAGGAAGTGTACAAGTGCACATTGTTTTGGAAATAGGGTAAAGAATTGGGACACAACTAACACATCAATATTACTTAATAGTATGCTGCCTATGATGAACTAGAAACAATCCACAATGATTCTGACTCCTCCACTTCCTACCTATCCAAGTAATAGTAGGCTTAACTAGTAGGAAATATCTAGGCCACTTGTATCATCTGTTATAGATAAACTCAGTGAGGATGAGATACATGTGGTATGTGAACATCACTTCCACTGCTGTCTGTCACCACTCTCCTCCACTCCAGCCACCTGTTTAGGTCATCTGGACCTCCTAAACAGGCAGACAATAGAACCCTAATTAGCTAGTTATTTAACTGTTCCAACTGTTACAAGGCACAAAACAATTTACCGTAGCTTTTTCCTGGTGTCCTCCTTGTTATAAAGGTAGCTAGCTCGGTTAGCCAGTGCCATTGGGCTGGTTAGCTAGTCACTAACTATTGAACCTTTTCTTATCCGAAATGGAAAAATGCTCACATTTAAACAATTATTAAGCTAATATATCCGGGCTAGGTTGTTTAGTCAACATAGTGTTGCGCTTTCACGTGCGTCCACTCAAACATAGTTCCATGCACGATAGCCTGTCTACATATTAACGCAGCACGCTTAAAACTGGTCTACCAGACTGGAACTGTTGATGCTGCCCAGTCTGGTAGACCAATGGAGATGCATTTCCTCTCTTAAACCCGCCCACCGCGAAATTTGTGTCAAAAACTCGCAACCGCAAAAAAAGAAAACGAGAGCAAAATCCAGAGTAACGTAACCAAAGGGAAAAAAACTGCAGCCAAAAACATAATTGTTTTAACCCAATCGCGTTATCAAGAAAAAATATTCCCTCTCAAAGAATTATTTGCATTCATTTTCAATCAATTTGTTTTCGCATTTCAAAAGATTGCATTTGCAATATATATATTTTTGATATTTTTGTTTGCAATACTAATACTTTTGTTTGTTCTTATTGAAACAAAAAGTAACTCCATAGTTTTAGTGCAAAAACACATTGTGAAATACTCTTAGGCCAAAAAGTTAGGAGTCCTAAAGTTAGGACTGACATGTCAATTTTTTTAAAAGAGTTTCTCCTAAATCAGCAAGTTAGGAGCTACTTTTAGCCTTAAGATGTTTTGTGAATACGGCCCCTGATCTGTTGTAGATGGTCAGATTGACCCTAGTGTCAGGGAGGGGAGTTCGCCCAAACTGGTCTCTGGACACCTTAGGGTTGAATAACACCTTAGGGTTTGAATTGTATTAATTGATTAACAGGGTGGAATTGGTCCAGGAGGTTTGGGGACTTGAGGGGCTGTTTGTGTGGTTGGACAGGTAGATTTGATGTCAGATTGTAAATTGGTGCTGCAGTATGTTTGCATGGTGCTGTATGTGTTTGTATGATGGTATGTAATTTTACAGTGGGGCAAAAAAGAATTTAGTCAGCCACCCATTGTGCAAGTTCTCCCACTTAAAAAGATGAGAGAGGCCTGTAATTTTCATCATAGGTACACTTCAACTATGAGAGACAAAATGAGGAAAAAAAATCCAGAAAATCACATTGTAGGATTTTTTATGAATTTATTGGTAAATTATGGTGGAAAATAAGTATTTGGTCAATAACAAAAGTTCATCTCAATACTTTGTTATATACCCTTTGTTGGCAATGACAGAGGTCAAACGTTTTCTGTAAGTCTTAACAAGGTTTTCACACACTGTTGCTGGTATTTTGGCCCATTCCTCCATGCAGATCTCCACTAGAGCAGTGATGTTTTGGGGCTGTCGCTGGGCAACACGGACTTTCAACTCCCTCCAAAGATTTTCTATGGGGTTGAGATCTGGTGACTGGCTAGGCCACTCCAGGACCTTGAAATGCTTCTTACGAAGCCACTCCTTCGTTTCCCAGGCGGTGTGTTTGGGATCATTTTCATGCTGAAAGACCCAGACACGTTTCATCTTCAATGCCCTTGCTGATGGAAGGAGGTTTTCACTCAAAATCTCACGATACATGGCCCCATTCATTCTTTCCCTGACACGGATCAGTCGTCCTGGTCCCTTTGCAGAAAAACAGCCCCAAAGCATGATGTTTTCACCCCCATGCTTCACAGTAGGTATGGTGTTCTTTGGATGCAACTCAGCATTCTTTCTCCTCCAAACACGACGAGTTGAGTTTTTACCAAAAAGTTCTATTTTGGTTTCATCTGACCATATGACATTCTCCCAATCCTCTTCTGGATCATCCAAATGCTCTCTAGCAAACCTCAGACGGGCCTGGACATGTACTGGCTT